>JANAVB010024415.1:0-52497 GCA_029216955.1 Iris pallida | reverse complement strand
GTTTTTAGGATACGATACAACTATAACTTAAGTATAAGACTCCACTAGCAGGAGGCCAGCGGCAGGATAAGCTGGCTTCTGTCTCAAGGAGGCAGTTGATGAAACTTGGTTCTTCTGTTAATTCCTAATAAGGAGACAAGTGAGAGGAGGATGACGGGGGCTTCAAACTCTAGCTTTTATCTTTCCTGGCAAAGGCACCAAAACCTAGTTTAAAATCCAAAATGTTGTCTAGCACTAGGTTTGCAAGCCCACTTTTAAACCCGATTCACTAAATTTAGTTTGCATATACAGCTGTTATGTTCTTAAACCAAGAATACCACCATCTTGTTTATACTTTATTGTTATAACTTTCCAGGGAGCTAGAAATCCAATGTTTAATGATTTAATGATGGTCTTGATCAACCATTTTCCTATTTTACATGGCTTTTGAATATAAGATCTGTTAAATGATGATGTCTCCAGAAATACATTCTAGCAAAATCATGGAGATGATTGTATAAAATATAGTATACAACTTTTCATAAACATACTGCTAGTGCTAGATCTTCAATTTGTGGAAACTGTTTCCCAAATAATATAGACATCAAATACTGTTAAGGTTTTACTGTAGCACTAGTCCATAGCTGCCCTAAAGAGAGTGCTTATTCGAGCATATCTTTTGTGGCCTGTCTATTAGTTCCGTTTATAATTTTCTCTATCATGGTAAGTGAGGTGTTATAGAGCAAGGCAAAACACTGTGTTTGTACTTGGTGATTGTGAATAGAGTGGATTTTTTGGCGCAGTTACAATTATTTTGCTTGTAAAAGCATCACAAAACTTATTGGTGTCTATAATTTTCTCTATAAAATATAGTATATACATTTTTCTCAAAAAATATAGTATATAACTTTTCTTGAATATACTGCTGGATCTCGTGAAAACGGATTCCAGAATAATATACACATTTAATACTGTAAAGGTTTTAATGTAACATGTAGTCCATAGATGTTCTAAAGAGCTGTACTTCCTAAGTTTTATTATAGGTAACTTATTGGAGCATATCTTTTGTGGCCTGCCTATTAGTTCTGTTTATTATTTTCTCTATCATGGTAAGCAAAGTGTTGAAGAGCATCACAAAACACTCTTCTTGTACTTGGTGATGAACAATGGTTTTTTTGCAAAGTTAAATTATTTTACTTTTAGAACATCACTAAACTTTTTGCTGTTTATAAATTTATTCTATATAGTATAGTATACGACTATTCTTAAGTACGCTGCTAGATCTTCAATTTGTGAAAACTGTTTTCCAAATAATTGGCTTATTTTCACTTAAATACCTTCAACTATCATGTTTTTTTCACTTAATACCTTGTACTATTTTTTCGGTCAACTAAATAACGTGAACTATACCTTTTCACTTAATTACCCTCAAGGCCTCAACTATCACTCTTTTTCAACTTGACCCTAACCATAGATACAAAAAGACCATAATGCTCCTCATTTATATTCTCATAATAATAATTAGAATAATAAATTTTAATTTAAAATAATAATGATCACACTTCAAGTAAAATTAGTCTAAAGTAATAATGGCATACACTTAAAGTCAAATTTACCCTAAAAGTTTAATCAACGATTAATTAAAATACCCATAATTAAAAAAACCAATTAAAAGATAACTTGATAAAAACCCTAGTTTCTAAAAAGGCTAATTTCAAAAGAACCCAAACCCTCTACCCGCTACCCCCTCCCCCTACGGAGGCATCACCTCTACCCGCGAGGCCCGTCCCAATGCCAACCGGCCTCACCGTTGCCATTCGCTAGCTGATGCGTACCCGACGAACCGAGGCGGCAGCCCCTTGCAGCTTGCAGTAGCAGCAGTCGCTACCCAGAGAATGGCGGATGGAGGGGTTGGAACTTGGAACATGGTTCGGTGCTCGGGTGTGGTGGCAGCGCTGTGGACGGGATAAGGGATGGGGGAGGAAGGGTTAGTGCTTTCTTTCAAAAAGTTCTTTTTTTCAAATGTTTTAGGTGTATAAGAGTCGTAAATGGTCATGTGCAATGCACGCATGATCGTTAAATATAACGGAGGGTTGAACTTTCTTTCAAAAACTTTTCCGCTTTTTTTCAAATGTTTTAGGTGTATAAGAGTCATAAATGGTCATGTTCTATGCACACATGATCGTTAAATATAACAGAGGGTTGAACTTGAAAATTTATATAGTTCAGGGTATTTAGTTGATTGAAAAAGTAGCACGAGGTATTAAAGTGAAAAACACAATAGTTGAAGGTATTTAAGGGAAAACTACCCAAATAATATACACATTAATACTGTAAAGGTTTTACTGTAGCCCTAGTCCATAACTGTCCTGAAGAGTAGTACTTCCTAAGTTTCATTAGAGTGATAACTTGTTGGATTGGAACATATCTTTTGTGGCCTCTCTATGTTTATAATTTTCTCTATCGTAGTAAGCAGAGCTTTGTAGATCATCACAAATCACTGTGCTTATACTTGGTGATGATGGATAGAATGGATTTTATTTGCAAAGTTGACTGTTATACTGTTACTATCTCTCTCCCACATACCTTAATAGAACTGTTTTTTCTCTTGCGACAGGTTGACGGAATGGATGCACTTGCTGTTAAGCAAGCATGCAAGTTTGCTAAAGAGCACGCTTTAAAGAATGGACCTCTTGTAAGAACTTAACCATTCATTTCTTCAGCTTCTGTCTTCTACTTCCAGTCTGTAATTCTTGATAGTATATTTGCTATAGAAGTGCGTATGCATTAGGTCTACATTGATTCCAAATATATTATTCTAAACCAGGTTTTGCTAATCTTAATAAAATTATATAGATTCGCTAAGTTGAATTATGCTTTGTATTGTTTTTCAATGAAAATGACTTTTACTTCTAACATTGTCGGGAATCATACTTGAAAGATATTTTCATTCTTTGTTCATTCCATTTCTCAAGTAATTTTTCACTAACCTTTTTAACTCATTCCAATTTCTTTTTAGTTTGCATGTGCTCTTTACAACTCCACCTTACTACATAGTTTCTTAATCATTTCTATTGTTCAGTTTCTACTCCCTTTAGAGAAACAATATCACATTGTTGCAGCCTGCTATAAATTTACTTTCAGTAAGCTGACACAAATTTATGTGCATTCTGTGCTTGTAGTTTTTTTTTTTTTTACACGTTTACTTCTTCAAAGTTATCAAAATGCATATTTTTTCTTGCAGCATGCCACTCTGTTTCTTTCAAACATTACATCTATGTACACTTTTAGATATACATGTAACTTTTTGTACTTCCTATGCCTCTGAAGATTATTATTAGCTCTCCCTGTTCTAAATATGTTCCCATTTTCATGGAGTAAGTAGGGATAATCCTGACTGAGTCTTTGACACCCCTCTCTTTGATTCTCTTTGAGTTGTTTCATGAAATAAGCAGGTTACTCTTTGAAGCTACGCATCTTTGTTGCTGTATCACTGTCTGGCTATCCCTTGTTGCCTTAGCCTTCACTCTTTAATTTTATTCCCTTTATAGTTGTCTCCTTATTCATCTTGGCACCCCTTGATTCCTCCCTGTATGATTACCAATTTTCTAGAGTAGATTTGTAGTTTCTTAAGATTTGATAGAGGTAAATCTGATAAATTTTCTCAATAGATTATTTTTGCTCAGGAGGAAGTTATGTTTGAATTGGTGTGCATGAAGCTTCCCGGGTTTTTCTTGGAACTAGTTTGAAGGAAAATGATACAATATGCTTGCATCCAGGAAAAATGAGGAGAATAACATATCCAACTGAGATTCATTGGAATAAGGAAATTGTTAACTAAAGTTTTATGAGTTTGGGACTCCATCTTCCTTTGTGAGAAGTGGGAGAAGTTTTACCAAAGGATGTTGAAATATCCTCTATGATTATTTCTAGAGTTTGGATATGTATTAGATAAAGCCAAGCTGTACCTTCAATAGTAATTGGGTGTGGTTGGAGGGAATGTGGAAGAGTTGGTAAATGGAAAGTAAGATTTTCTGAAAAAGTCATTTAAAAATTAGAATGCCTCCACTATCGAACCGTTTTTAGTCGAATCTAAAGAGTTTACATCTCGAAAAGTTTTATGCTCCTCAGCTGTAAACACTAGCACGGTGTTCATCATAAGCTAAAATTTAGGTCAAGAGCATGTTTGAACTTTGCGGAGACGACCTCCCACGGATTTGTGTTAGCCTGTGTACATCTGGATTCTCTCCAGACCCTACATTAGTGGGGGGGGCTCGGGCAACGGGATGCCCTTTTTTTAGCATGTTCTATCTCGCATATGACTATAGAGCAGTCACCTCTCTACTTGACCTGTTGCTAATTCGTGGTTTTTCGAATCAGCCTACATTTATTATATATTACCTTTTTTGACAAAATTCTCCTGCAAGAAATACGGAATGACCTACATGCGACATTTGTAAATGGTTGATGTGTTTTGCACCATGTTGGATTGGCCTTGAGATGCAAGCTGCTCTTATCGCTGTAGAGGTGTATGGATGCGGAGGATCTGGAAGTTCGTCCTCTTTGGATGTTTCACTTTCAGTACATTATTATCCAAGCTTTTCTCATCACCCTGAAGCTTACATGCACAGAGTTCCTTCTGGTGTTCAATAACCCAACCCTCTGCACCTACTGGAAACGGAAAGGTTAACATGCATTTAACCTGTTAGGTGCACTAAAAAGGCATATTAGAGGCTTCATTAGATATTTGTCAAAGAAGTATTCATTTTGATTTTGATTTCTATAGATGTAAATTTGTAAGGTTGTTCGTCAGACATGAATTTGCTAATAAAAGAAGCCATGAGGCAAGCTGCTGCAAGAAAAAGGACATTGTATATGGTATATGATAAATTCTTGCTTGGAAGACTTGATCACCAATATTTCCTTCCAACTGATAAGCTATTTTTTTTTCAATTTAAATATAAGCTAATTCCTAGCTGTGTTATTTTCAGCTTCTGTTTTCAATCAAAGATGGTTGTGTTCTTAGCACCCATTCGCTTATGGATTTATTGCTTACATACTTCCCTTACTTCATGGGTGGAAGCCCTAAATCAGAATTTGGAGGGAGGGGGCAAACAAATATTGGACCTCAAGAAATTTGGTAGGGGACTTCAGTGGGGCCCTCCCCAGTCCGCCCCCTCATGTTTCCATCATTGCTTTACTTTTTGATGTGTGTTATTCTTCATATTGGTCAAGTTAAGACTTAAGATGGCCACATTAGGTTGAACCCTTTCTACTTAATTCCTCCAAAAATACTAAAGATAATAATCATGTACAATATGTCTACAAGACTTTTGACAATTAATACTTCTGGCTTCAGCCACATATTTGGGGACTTCCTATACGCAACTAATGGTGGTACTTGAATGCTGCCCAATTCATTCTTGCTAGGCACATGATTCCTCATC
Organism: Iris pallida; assembly: GCA_029216955.1. NCBI lineage: Eukaryota > Viridiplantae > Streptophyta > Magnoliopsida > Asparagales > Iridaceae > Iris > Iris pallida. The sequence continues at coordinate 47,071 of JANAVB010024415.1, read as the reverse complement.
TGCTCCAAGCCCCCAATGTGCTAATGGTGGTACTTGAATTTGCTTTGATCCTGCCTGGTATTAATAGTATCTTACTCTATAAGTGTTTAGAAGAAACCCATTGAAATAATTTTGCCTGAATCTCATATTCCCACTTAGCATGTTTGACATATTTTAAATTCCAGCTTGTTTTTTTGAGATTAAAAAGTTCGTTTGCTGGTGAAGTTGAATGCTTAGCCTACAATTTTTCGTTCCCCCTTATGGTGTATCCTATTGTGCGAGGAAAGTAACTGCTGGTTGGTTGTAGATTTTTTTTCTTCTTCCGCTTATAGTTTCTTTCGGTCTGACCTTGATATGATTCTTCTGGTTTTGGCATACAGATTCTTGAAATGGACACTTATAGGTATCACGGCCACTCCATGTCGGATCCCGGGAGTACGTACCGCACCCGTGATGAAATCAGCGGTGTGAGGCAGGTTGGTTGGCATTAATTGACAGAGTTCATTGGGTATGGTTTGTTCCATTTTAGTTATTTAAGCAGACTGTCTAATTCCACCTCTTTTGCAGGAACGTGATCCAATAGAAAGGATTAGGAAGTTGATCCTATCCCATGACATTGCCACTGCTGCTGAGCTCAAGGTATTAACTTTCATGTAGGAGCTTTCTGTTCTCTTCAATGTGGAGAATTGTGACGGGCCATGTGTGTAATAATTGGAAAGATATAGATTATATACCATTAAAAATATTTATATTCCCCTTTCTGAGAAGCTTCTTTATTGTGGAAATATGTGATCAGGATACCGAGAAACAAGCCAGGAAAGAAGTAGATGATGCCATAGCTCAGGCCAAGGTACAAGTCCTGCATTGCATATGTATCTGTTTAATTCAGAGTTTGTTGACCCATCATTGCTCTATGGTTGCATACATCATACTGTCTCTTCGTTCTGATTTTCAGGAAAGCCCTCTGCCTGATCCTTCGGACCTCTTCACCAATGTATACGTGAAGGGTTTTGGCGTGGAGGTATATTTGGAACTTGTTTATTTCTCTAATCTGTTCGCTTCGGCTGTTATATTTTCCTTCCCATAGAGTTTGGGAATACTTAATTGTACCAGATGCACATACACTTCTCAAATTTTGAGCAAGCATTGGCGTCACTTGCAAGTTTCGTGTGGTATTCCAGAAGCCAACAATCAATATCTTAACCGCTGCTCTGTTGCAGGTATTTGGTGCGGATAGGAAAGAGGTGAAGGGTGTTCTTCCGTGATGAGAAGCTTCTTCGTAAATTTCTATCATGGGAAATTCATACAGAAGTTTGAAATAAAATGGAGCTACAGATATTTTGCTCCACAGTTTTGCTCAGAAATTTGTTTACTGTCTTTCTAGATGGCAGGGCGCTTAACTCTGTGATCCATTGTGTAGCTGGCCCCCTATAGTTTGATGAGAATACCATACCTTTGCTTGTGTTGTTTTCTTTGTTGCTAGCTCAAATAGATTGGGCTTCCCCTCGTGTACAAGTTTATTTTGGATTTTCTGTTACTAAACTAAACGCTTGTTGCCTAGAGTTACACAGCTTTTGAGTAGTCGAGTTTGCTGATTACTGATATGAAACTCTCGAGTAGAATCGAGTTGATCAGAGGTATCAGAGCGACTGACCGAAAAGAAAGATGGATGTGAAACTAGTTCGTGTATGATTAATCTGAATGACACGAATTATTATCATTGGCATTGCAAGTTCAAAGGTCTATCTTACGTCAAGAAGATGCACAAACTTGGCTATTTTGGTATATTCCTATAGCAATTGCAGATTATGTAAGAGTGATAACTGCGGATGATTAAGAGTATGGAAATTTTGAAGAGATTGATGATTCTCTAAGACTCGTTACAAGAGAATTGTCAACCATTTTGTATGTGGTAAGTTTCACGGCACTAAAATAATTAATCTGCTGATTTTAATTTAAGGAGGATCTTTGTTTTTACGGGGAGTTGAAGAAGTTGGGCTCGTCTCTGAAGCCAGAAGGGGTTGGTTCCTGATGAACTTTGCCTATTAAATTATTATTTATTAGCTATTTAATTTCAAACATTGTAGTACTTCTCTCTTTTGGGGAGTTACTTTTGTTTATAATTCCTTACCGTAACTTGATCTTTTTTCAGTGTGGATTAGATTATGGCTAAATTATCCTAATGACATGAGACATCCCGACTGTAGTGTTTGAGCATTTTTTGCACTTTTCTATATTCGATTTTGTCACCCCAAATTCATAAAAGCACTCTTTTGAAATACATTGCTTCAATTTTGATGTGCATCGAGATAACTTCAAAAACATATCTTATAGTACAAAAGCGCAATTTAAATACTTGTATTTCGATATTTTTTTTTGAAGTGATTCCGATGTACTACAAAATTAACGAGAGATGCTTCAAAAGCGCAATTTATAAAGTTGAATTGTCAAAATCGAATAGTGGAAAGTTAATGTGCCAAAAACATTCTAGTGCTATAGTTGGGGTACCATTAGAATAATTTAGCTTTAGTTTGTTGCCTTACAACCTTATCTGCCAAATGAAATGAATATGAGTCGGTACATATCATTTAGTATCATGTACTTCCAAATACAAATGCTGAAAACCTGAAAACCAAAATATGAACAGGTAATTTCCCGGAGTTTTGGGGGGGGGGGGGGGGGGGGGGGGGGGGGGGGTGGCGCCAAAGGGGGAGGGGTGGCGCCAAAGGGGGAGGGGTGGCGCCATCTCCAATATCCCCAGAGGTGCCCCCTCCTCCCCCTTGGCGCCATCTGTTGCCATTTCCCCTTTCGCCCTCTTTCAAATGCTCATTATTCTTTCCCTTCCACTCTTTCAAATGCCCCCCCCCCCCCCCCCCCCCCCCCCTCCCCACCTTTTATTTGTCCATATCCTCTCTCTTCCCCCAATACCTACTTTCTCTTCCCCCTATGTAATTTTCTTCCATGTCATTATTTGCTTTCTTAGATTCCTCACGGGTTGTTGGAGTGCAAGGTTTGTTGGAGTGCAAGTAGATGTATATAAGAGTGGGAGAACATATACATTCACATAGAGGAACAAGAACTGAAGAGCTAAGAGTGGGAGAAGATGAATGCTGGAAACGATGGTCGTATTTCCGGCGGGCCGACGACTGAAAGAGAGGAACAAGAACGAAAAAATCACATATCGCGATTGGTGTTTACCGGAGAGATAATTTTCTAAAAGTTCATATTTATTCGTTATTTTATTGTATATTAAATTAGAGCTAATTTTTGTCATTTGTAGCTATTTGATTATAAGCCGGATGTACGGTTGCGTGAACGTGGACAATGGCGTAACGCTACAAACTACGTCACATGGGAGATAAATACATATCAAAAGGGCTTAGTTAACGTATTTGATTTTGGATATGTAGATGAGCTTCGATTCTTGTTGCATGTCACGCCCCGCTCCCGTAGGAGCGATCGTCCTCGCTAAGGCGTGATGCCGCACGAGCCTAGATTGCGCTCGTACAAGGCAATTCCATAACGGCCGATTGCATCGGCGGCGACAGGGTCGTCGCTCAGAAGTTTCAAGCAGAGTTATTGAATACATTACAGCGGAATTTAAAGAAGAACACATGAACACAAGTATTTCAAAAGAAACTCTTTTTATTGATATGAATACAAGATTACAATTGTGGGCGCAAGGCCAAATTACAATGTCTCTCGTGCTCACTTTTCTCTCATTTACAAGTCACTCTGCTCTTTCTCATCTCTCGATACAATACTTGAATCCAGTGGAAGCTTCGGAAGGCGATGTCCATACATTATGTCCTTTATAAGTCTTCAGATCACGCGGCCGCACGCTTCGACTCGCCAAGGAACTCCGTGCCTCGACGCATCCAAGCGAGCTCCGCGCCACGAGCTTCTACCTGTGCCTGTACATGAAACACTGTGTGGGTGTCAGTACCACTGTACTGGTGGAGTGAGCTCCTCGCCCACCCATACAAAACCTACACGTTCATTTACTTTGTGCAGCTTAAATCCCTTTTTCGATTGTCTTTCTAGTCTTGCCTTAGGATCAGTTTTAGGACCGGCGCCTTGGCGCAACTTGTGTATCGGAACCAACTCGTGCTTGCAATGTCAACGTTAACTCGTACTTTGTCTCTAGATTACTCTTCGTGCCAACAACGTTAACCTATCAAGTCGTGTTCGCCTTACGGCCATAATCAGATACGCAACTACACGAAGGACTCCATTTCCTTGCCTCTAGACCTTTCTCGTGCTTGTATTGTCGACGCACTGGCTTATACTTATCTTTTGGGCCAAACTCTGGGACGTAACGACTCGGTCGTGCCATACTCGATTCGTACTTCAATATTACCGAGGCAGTGCCTCCTCGCTTAGTCTCGCCTACCCTTGTGTTGTGACAACGCGGCCGTGCCTCATATTTCGAGGCCGAGTCCAGTAACTCAACGTAACTTCACACAACTTGCCCTACGGCCCTTTTTGACTTAACTCGCAACAGCTCAAGCCTAACTCATGCAACTCTATGCCATCAACTTAACACTCGACGCCACATCTAGTGCCGAAGCACGTCGCCTTCTCGCTGTAGCCAAATCTTAGGCCCAGACATTGTGTTCACTAACTTCATACACTTTTTAACTCAACTCAATCCAAAGGCACGCACGCGGATTGCCGCCCGTGCCGACACATCTAAATGAAAGGTCACTGGCATTAACTAGCCATCTTGGACATAGCCTGGCAATACGGGACCCTTGCAACGCAAGTAGCTAGCCCCGATGCAAGTCCCCGTCTTACCGATCGCCTTACCAGCGTTGCCTATTACCCAGCTCGGCTATAACCTGTTTCTTCCTAGGCCGAGTCGGTGCCCATGGGCCAGGGCTGCCGCTCGAAGAAACCATCGCCCTTGTCGACAAGTTGTCCATGACCACGCGCCTACGCTAACTTCTAGACTTAACGTAATGCATGGTCTCATTATTATCACAGTTCCTTTGCTTTACTCTTTCCACTTTTCACACTTCATTCGCAGAGCCCAAACCAGGGTTGCCTCGGCGACTGAACCACAGTCCCGACATATTTTTCTCTCGGCGACTAACCATATCTTAGACTAAACATTCTTTGAACTCAGGGAACGGCTACTGCATAGCCTTCCAACTTAACTTGAACATAACGTGTTTCCATAAGTACCGACCGACCGTGGCTAACTCTCATACTGAACCAACCGTGGCTCGTGCCTTAAACCGACTCGTGTTCTACGCAACGCTATCGCCCAAGTCATACTTCCTATGACGGGCCTTGGGGTCGTGGGCTATTTATCTTGACAACCGCAGAATGAGCGGGACAGCACGTAGAATAACTTAGGTCGACCGGCATAACTATGCCTAACTCACTCAAGCCTACAACTTAACCCAAGGGACGAGCAAAGGCTATGCCAAGCCTTGCGGGACAGGATCGTGCATGCTTTAGCAAGCATTTGTGCGGGCGACGCCTATGACTTAGGCTAACTCTCAGCTTTTGCACCGAAGACCAACTTTCCTTTTCCCAAGCCACGGGACGAAGGACCGAGTGTCATTTTAAAAGCACGCCGTGCACCAACTCTAAGCCGACTGTGGGACGTTTTCCATGTTCTAACTCATTTCAAACCGTCGGGATTATTCCCTTAGCTATGTGGATGCGTAGCTTTTATTATCAAGCCTAACTTGTGCAAGTTGAAAACACGATTTATTATGTGAAGGCAAAGATGAGGAGAGTTCACCGAAACTACCCTACCTGAGCGATGTCTCCGAGCAAGCCGTTGCAAGGCTAAGGCCGAACGCCGTCGGCGTTTCGATTCCTTCGATTGACTTTGCGGGACGGGGCACTACATCATACACCACTCAGAACAAGTCTCGTCCTCGAGACTTTCCTGAAGGCAAGCTATTCTACCATTTCTATGGCCAAGACTTAGTCGTACCTAGACACGGGACTATCGCAGTCGAGCGAGATACGCCTACGCGCTTCCTTGAGTCTGAGCCACGCTCGCACTATTATCAATCTTTCCTTTAACACGATTTCAAGATCTCGACACACTTCCATCTTTCAAGCCTTGCTTGAACTCGTCGTATCACTTGGCTGGATCGTGCATGCATTCCAAGCGTCCCCAGAATACCTGCATTCAGCCAAGCCGCATGATAGAAAATTTGTCATTCTCACTCGAGTCGCATCGTGCACATACCCAGGCGTCCCTGAAATATATGCATGTCAGCCGAGTCTCGTGAGCAGGGTTTCCTATATTCGTGATTTCCATGCCATCTATCCATTCCAATCCTCAAGATCAATCCTTCCGATTGCTAACACTTGAAACAGGGCGTCTCGCCTAACCGCTAGGCTATTTCTTTTCGAGGCTAAGTCAATGTCAGGATTGGAATCATAGTTCCCCAACAATAATGCCAACACTGACCCCAATCCTAGGGTCAAACCAGAGTCGATCATACGGGGTCTTCTACCCAAGCTCGCATCACTCAGATTTCTAAACATCAAGCACGATCACCTATTCGCCTCAGCGCATTCGTTGCGCGTATTCGAATCCATTCAAATCACCAATTCTAACCAATTCATGTATTCGATCACGAGGTCATCTAGCTCGACAATACGTTGTGCCCCAATCTCACGCGAGTCCGATTATCCACGGTGGTTCATGAATCACCATGCAACGCACCCGCAGAATAATCATTCTCATCGGGGCGTAACTCTTGTTTGAGTTTAGACTAACTCATTTTCGATACGCGGATTGGACCTACTCAATCCTCAAGTTCGATTCTTCAAGCACACCAATTCAATCTCGAGTCTATCTTCACGTCAAACCACAAGTCGAAGCACAAATTGTCGCACCGTGCAAGTTCGACCACTCCCGCTGTATGAATCACCATACCAACGCTCACGCAGAGTGATCGCCCTAATCGGCGTGACGCATGTGCGAGGCTGGAGTAGCACTCGCATAAGACAAGAACATCAACGTTGTGGTTGTCGACGAAGCAAATCCAAACATTCCAGTTTTCATCCAAGCCAAGTTCGATAGTTCGATCGTCAATCGTTCAACTTAGAAAATCCTCGAGCCAAGCCTATCCTTTTCTCGACACATTTTAACATCTCGATTATAACATCCATCGAAACAATGACATCTGCACGATCGTCATTTGTCGAGCCAGAGTACCCCCGAGTTATCGCATATCGATCTTTGATACGCCTCAATACCATCGACGACATGCGTAACCTGACGATCTTCCTTCGCAACAAATTTCGAGTCGTACGACTTGATGCTATTGTCCGAACTGGATATACCACCATTCCTCGATATTCAAGATCAAGTTCGATCGCTATTCCTCAAGCTCGTTTCAAAATCGTTATTCAAAACTCAAGTCACATTTCCTTTGCATCAATCCGATATCGCACGCGCGATCCTCTAAGTTTCCTCGATCAAGACCATTCAATTTCATTCATCGTTCCGAAACATTTTCTAACTCGCGTTGCTCGTTCACAAGTTGTCCGAACGAGATGCTCGTTCGGGACATTCGAAGTCACGACCAACTAAGTGTGACGCGTTCTAAGGCTTTGCGCGATCGTATCGCCTCGCCGCAATAATCGTAATCCTCAATATTCGCTCGAACAATTTCCAAGACGAACCATACACCACTCAGATTCGAGCCACTCGACTAGTCGTCGACACTCATTCTTATTCTTCTCCGAACCTATCACATACACCACTCGGATTCAAGCCATACGATCCAGTCCTCAATCACAATCGCGTCATTCGCTAAGACATCCTTCAGATTCGTTCGACGAATCGCTAGCGTAGTCGCTCGCGTCGTATCGACGCACACACTAAGTCGTTCGCACTATTTCCTCGAAATCCAAATCAATCTTCCGTGTACGCCTAAACGTTAGTCCGATAGCGTTCCTATCGATAGACACTCTAAGTATATCTTCTTTCCCGACCAAGCGATACTTGATATCGCTCGCGACTCATTTGCACCAAGGGTCGAGGTGCGCGATGCGCAACACAACTTAGCCAAAAGGCCGTGTGCATAGCCATCCCGTGCGGACTATATTCCGAGTTTGCACGCTCAATTGCTAAGGTCGACGTAGGGCTACTCGGGCACGCACGCGACAGGTCAACTTAGCAAGTATTTTCTATCGAGTCAAGTTCGACACCGTTCGGCACAAAGGCCTACGATGCATCCGGCGATAGCCTACCGATACGTTCGAATAAACGCTTGTACGAGCTTTTGAAAATATTTAGACTTATTGTATGGACATGCCGAGGGACATTTGAGAGAGAGCGTACCAACGATAACAACTTGCGGAAGCAACAGAGTTTTGCGGAAACATCGAAGTTAAAGAATTCAATCGACGGTCCAAGGACGTAAAGCCGTGCTCTGATACCACTATGTCACGCCCCGCTCCCGTAGGAGCGATCGTCCTCGCTAAGGCGTGATGCCGCACGAGCCTAGATTGCGCTCGTGCAAGACAATTCCATAACGGCCGATTGCATCGGCGGCGACGGGGTCGTCGCTCAGAAGTCCCAAGCAGAGTTATTGAATACATTACAGCAGAATTTAAAGAAGAACACATGAACACAAGTATTTCAAAAGAAACTCTTTTTATTGATATGAATACAAGATTACAATTGTGGGCGCAAGGCCAAATTACAATGTCTCTCGTGCTCACTTTTCTCTAATTTACAAGTCACTCTGCTCTCTCTCATCTCTCGATACAATACTTGAATCCAGCGGAAGCTTCGGAAGGCGATGTCCATACATTATGTCCTTTATAAGTCTTCAGATCACGCGGCCGCACGCTTCGACTCGCCAAGGAACTCCGTGCCTCGACGCATCCAAGCGAGCTCCGCGCCACGAGCTTCTACCTGTGCCTGTACATGAAACACTGTGTGGGTGTCAGTACCACTGTACTGGTGGAGTGAGCTCCTCGCCCACCCATATAAAACCTACACGTTCATTTACTTTGTGCAGCTTAAATCCCTTTTTCGATTGTCTTTCTAGTCTTGCCTTAGGATCAGTTTTAGGACCGGCGCCTTGGCGCAACTTGTGTATCGGAACCAACTCGTGCTTGCAATGTCAACGTTAACTCGTACTTTGTCTCTAGATTACTCTTCGTGCCAACAACGTTAACCTATCAAGTCGTGTTCGCCTTACGGCCATAATCAGAGACGCAACTACACGAAGGACTCCATTTCCTTGCCTCTAGACCTTTCTCGTGCTTGTATTGTCGACGCACTGGCTTATACTTATCTTTTGGGCCAAACTCTGGGACGTAACGACTCGGTCGTGCCATACTCGATTCGTGCTTCAATATTACCGAGGCAGTGCCTCCTCGCTTAGTCTCGCCTACCCTTGTGTTGTGACAACGCGACCGTGCCTCATATTTCAAGGCCGAGCCCAGTAACTCAACGTAACTTCACACAACTTGCCCTACGGCCCTTTTTGACTTAACTCGCAACAGCTCAAGCCTAACTCATGCAACTCTATGCCATCAACTTAACACTCGACGCCACATCTAGTGCCGAAGCACGTCGCCTTCTCGCTGTAGCCAAATCTTAGGCCCAGACATTGTGTTCACTAACTTCATACACTTTTTAACTCAACTCAATCCAAAGGCACGCACGCGGATTGCCGCTCGTGCCGACACATCTAAATGAAAGGTCACTGGCATTAACTAGCCATCTTGGACATAGCCTGGCAATACGGGACCCTTGCAACGCAAGTAGCTAGCCCCGATGCAAGTCCCCGTCTTACCGATCGCCTTACCAGCGTTGCCTATTACCCAGCTCGGCTATAACCTGTTTCTTCCTAGGCCGAGTCGGTGCCCATGGCCCAGGGCTGTCGCTCGAAGAAACCATCGCCCTTGTCGACAAGTTGTCCATGACCACGCGCCTACGCTAACTTCTAGACTTAACGTAATGCATGGTCTCATTATTATCACAGTTCCTTTGCTTTACTCTTTCCACTTTTCACACTTCATTCGCAGAGCCCAAACCAGGGTTGCCTCGGCGACTGAACCACAGTCCCGACATATTTTTCTCTCGGCGACTAACCATCGCTTAGACTAAACATTCTTTGAACTCAGGGAACGGCTACTGCATAGCCTTCCAACTTAACTTGAACATAACGTGTTTCCATAAGTACCGACCGACCGTGGCTAACTCTCATACTGAACCAACCGTGGCTCGTGCCTTAAACCGACTCGTGTTCTACGCAACGCTATCGCCCAAGTCATACTTCCTATGACGGGCCTTGGGGTCGTGGGACTATTTATCTTGACAACCGCAGAATGAGCGGGACAACACGTAGAATAACTTAGGTCGACCGGCATAACTATGCCTAACTCACTCAAGCCTACAACTTAACCCAAGGGACGAGCAAAGGCTATGCCAAGCCTTGCGGGACAGGATCATGCATGCTTTAGCAAGCATTTGTGCGGGCGACGCCTATGACTTAGGCTAACTCTCAGCTTTTGCACCGAAGACCAACTTTCCTTCTCCCAAGCCACGGGACGAAGGACCGAGTGTCATTTTAAAAGCACGCCGTGCACCAACTCTAAGCCGACTGTGGGACGTTTTCCATGTTCTAACTCATTTCAAACCGTCGGGATTATTCCCTTAGCTATGTGGATGCGTAGCTTTTATTATCAAGCCTAACTTGTGCAAGTTGAAAACACGATTTATTATGTGAAGGCAAAGATGAGGAGAGTTCACCGAAACTACCCCACCTGAGCGATGTCTCCGAGCAAGCCGTTGCAAGGCTAAGGCCGAACGCCGTCGGCGTTTCGATTCCTTCGATTGACTTTGCGGGACGGGGCACTACATTGCACGACAGAGATTTAATATTTTCTCTAGTGGAACGTTGGTGGCCCCCAACGCAACACTTTTCAATTACCGGTATGAGAGATGACCGTAACTCTACTGGATGTAGCCAATATTTTAGGGTTACCTATTACAGGTAAAATAATTGTTAAATATTAATTTGTGACAAAATTTTATATAGAAATCTAATTTAAAATTACAGGTGAGCCTATATTTTTTGATAATCAACCAAGCGCTGCTACTACAATTAGACGTTATTGTAACGCCCCAGAACCAGAATACTGGAGAGCGGGGGCGTACATAGCCAGCTACGTATATTGAAGTGCAACCTACCTCGCTATACGGTCACAGCTGTCTAGATACATGAGGGTTTAACTACAAGCCAACAGTCTCCTATGGTCATGAACAAGCCTATTGTCTCAATCTCAAGCGAGCAATAATACTTACAAGATGTCAGAGCACCAAATATACAATAGCAAGGCGTCCCATACATTACATATTGGATGATCATGAAGCTAGTCGTACAAAATGTCAGGACTAGCAAGAGTTTCAGTCATACATGATCAACCCTAGGATTTGCCAATCATGTTACAGCCCGTAGGCAGACAGTAAATAATGTGCAATACGAGCTAACACGTGCTCGTCGGCTAAACGCCTCAAAAGAATAATTTTACAATAAAGTGGAAGGACAAAAGAAATCCACTCGTTGTCAGGATTACGCCTGGTGGTCACCATCTGACTGGAAGACGGGTAGATCCTCTGCTGCTGCTCCGATATCTGGCCATACAAAACCAGCTGGGTCAGACCCCAGAAAGAGCAAGTGCCACAAAGGAGGCTTCACTTAGGAACTAAACCAGCATACCACAAATGAATATTAAAGATGATTATAAACGAAACAGATAATAATAAAGATAACAACAGTAAATTGAGTACGAGGAAACCATTCAAGTAGCCATGTCACAACCCTTAAACCAAACAAGGACTGGGGTTGTAACCCTTCACCTGAATAGAAATCCGTCTCAACTACTTGTTGGGTAAAGTAAAACATGATAGGGTGAAATAAGACAATAAACGAAGAGAAGACACGGAACTGCTCCGGGAGCCAGGTTACAACCCTTAAACCAAACAAGGACCGGGGTTGTAACCCTTCGCCTGAACAGAACTGGTCCCCTGATCTTTATTGTTAAGGCCAGTATAGATAATCATGCTATTGAAGTAAGGTAAACCATGACGAACATGACATGGGGTGCAATAAGACAATAAACGAAGAGAGGACACAGAACTGCTCCGGGAGCCAGGTTACAATCCTTAAACCAAACAAGGACCGGGGTTGTAACCCTTCGCCTGAACAGAACTGGACCCCTGATCGTTATTGTTAAGGCAAGCATCAATAATCATGTCATGTCACAATCTTGCACAGGATCAGGATAAGACTAAGCTGGAATAAACTCCATCCAATCAATCACGGCCAATCAAGAGTACGGCTTGATACTTTTAACTAACTAGGGTTATCACAGGACTAGTTACTAGCAAGATGCAATGAGATTATCCCAACAGCCACAAGCCCTGCAGACCATTCAGTTATCCAGGTCGAATGTCCGTTTATGAAGAATGCAACACGTGACTGTGTGCTGGAAATGTGCCCTACTCGTCGGTAGGCTACAAGTCCACTTAATTCGCCCAGATAACGGGATTGCCTGTAGCTGGGAATCTCTTCATGACTACTGAATCATTCTAGTTAATTAGCCTTAGTCAATTTCGGTAGGTACCCCTGACCGTGGTACTCAGGGATCCCCATCCTAGACATGATGCAAGACAGTACCAGTTTATTTGTACAAACATAATCGCCCACGGTGTCCAGGTCTTTCATACTTGTCATGCCAGGCTAGCTGTCATAACAACATGTCGAGATATATCATGTTAGTTTACTTGTTAAGAGTGCGTCACGGCGGGCCACTATCGTGTTCTATTCTTACCTTATCGTGAATGAGAGAAACTTGCATAAAATAACTAGTGACATATTCTTGAAGCTAAGGAAAAGATATACAACTTTCATGTTTTGAGTTTTTCAAGATTCTAGCTACAAAACAAATTAAACAGGCAAAAACCGTAAAATAGAGCAATTCCGGCGCATGGGATTCCTGCACAATCGGCGCATGGGATTCCTGCACAATCGGCGCATGGGATTTCTGCACAATCGGCGTATGGTATTCCTGCACAATCGGCACATAGAATTCCTGCACAATCGACGCGTGGGATTCCTGCACCATTGGCGCATGGGATTCCTGCACCATCGGCGCATGGGATTCCTGCACAATCGGCGCGTGGGATTCCTGTACCATTGGCGTACGGGAAACTCACGTTGCGTCTTCAGTACATGCGCGTAGGGAACCTACGCGCATGACACGCTCGGAGTTAAGTGATGCATTGCCGGGACTTCACAGCGCATGGCCTTCCGGCGCATGGCCTCCCGGGCGCATGGGGGTCATCGTCCCCAATCAGCAAGTTCAGCCAAAAAAGTTCCGAAAACTTGTAATGGCCATAACTTACTCATCCGAAGTCGAAATCAAGCGAAATAAAAGCCAAAACTGCATGAAATTGAATTCTCTACAACATAGAACCATTAGTTTTCGAAAATAACTAAGTTTTAGAGATCAAAACCAAGAAAACTAAAAAATTACAAACTTAGATCTACAAGAATCCATCCATCAAATCCAAAAATGTCAAGTTCTAAAGAGGTTTAGAATCAAGTAAGGAAGAGAATGGATCAATAAAACTTGAGATCTATCATGAAGCAAGTTTGCACTTGCCTAAGCTCTCTCTCTCTCTTCCTCCTGGTGGTTGAAGAAGTAATGGTGGAGAAGAAGAAGTAAATGAAGAGAGAGAATGAGGGAATAGGAAATATAAATGAGGGGGGTGGTGGTAGGTGGGGGTTCGGTCCACCTAAAATCAAGTCAAACCGAACCAGCAACAAGTTGAACCGAACCAAGAAGGAAATACGAAAATAACCATGCAGGAAAATATACAATACGAGTCAAGAATACGTACACGTATACCAAGATACGTAATATGAACCACAGGTATTACAGTTATCTCGGTATTGATCCGCCCGAAGATACAAACACAAGATCCGACGTCACTATAAACTGGTTGCGCGAAAACTTCATGGATCTAGACCGTACAATTGATGGTCCAGTTAACGTAAACGAAGAGCGGGTATTTAACTTCACTTATTTATTAATGTATTTATATTGAGAATATGGAACTCATAGTACCGCACGTTTACAGATTATGTGTTGCACAAGGGCGTATCTACTCGTTCAAGCATATGTGACATATACACACTTTTCAACTTGTCAGTAGAAAATATTGAAGAATAAAACATTTCAATATTGTAGTTGGAAGACTTACAAGCATAACATGCATGTATACATGGCATAAATGTATGAAACCATCTTAAACAAGAACAATAGCTCTCGTTCAAGCGTTTATTTCAGCTAATGCCATCTCTCGAGCTCTCCAAGCTTTGGCATAAGAAATTTGTATCCGATGTTCTCTACGGATATCCTTTCTTGCGATGGACTATAAGACTGATTATCCCTAATTATATCAATAATCTTATTTTTAATCCACTTAGCAGTAGCTAATGGATGACATCCTCTTGTTAGTCCACTTAAACAAGAATGTCAACTTTCTAATGTACTAATGAAAAATATTTGTCCTGTGCCAAGGGGTCTAGCATATACTCTCCAATTACAAGCTGGTTGATCACAAGTATAAATAATTCGCCTAGAATTGTTCATACTACCGGTTGAACATGTAAAGTTATGTTCAATTGCTACATTACTTATAAAATTTCTAAACTCAAGCCTTGTAGCAAATTGTTGTCCGACAAATAATTCATGAGTGGTACTACTACTAAACGTATCATCAAAATCATCATCTATATTTTCAATTAAATCATCACTATTTTCAATAGTTTGAAAATCATCAAAATCATCATTACTAGGTAGATCTACTGGTTGTTCTTCTTCATGAGTTGGAAGTGGTCGAGAAGAACTAGCACCCACTTCATAATTAGAAGCACGTGGACGTAAAAACATTTCAAGTGGTGGAGAAACTTGAGTAACAAAAATACTTATAAATGGCGATTGTAAATTAACTTCAAGAACAAAATTTCATGCTTGATCAGAATCTATTAACAAACAATGAGAAACGAAAACATGTCTTAAAATAAATTCATATCGAATAGAAAAAGAGTTAATAATCAGAGTTCGTAGACTATCTAATGTACTAATACGATCGGTTAAAAGAAGTTGTGTAAAACCGCCTTCGTATGATAGCTCATTTACGGAACCTCCATGTGAGCACAATATTCTTAGGCTCTGATCCATATCGAAAAAATGGAAAACTTTAATCTGTAGAAAATATTGAAGAATGTAGAGCACTGCTAATAGAAAGTGGGAGGAAGAATAGAAAGAGTGAAGTGGGAATGAAACTCTCTCACATTCACCCCGTTTATATAGATGCAATCTCCAACCGTTAGAAATATGAACGTTAGAAATCTGAACATTATACAGTAAAGTGAAACGTTGGAAGGGGGTGGTCCGGCGACATCGTAGATGGCGCCAAGGGGGCTCTGGCGACATCATAGATGGTGCCAAATGGGGGGGGGGGGTCTCTGGCGCCATCAGAGATGTTGCCAGGGGGAGGGAGGCAGGCCCTCTGGCGCCATCTCCAATGTCGCATCATCCCTCTTTATGTAATTTCGTTAAAACTCTCCTCTTTCCTATAAATATATTAAACTTCACCCCCCCCCCCCACCCCCCACATGAAATTACCTCAAATATGAATTAACAGAACTTGGCTAATGAAGGACGTCAGAGGGAATTATATTGGAAACAAAGATCCAACATTTACAGAGGGAATTATATTGGAAACAAAGATCCAACATTTCATGGCTTAAAGAGGGTGATAAGAACACAAAATTCTTCCATTTATCAGCCACAGTGAGGAAGAACAGAAATACCATCCATAGTATTATGAATCCTAATGGAGAAGTTGTGACTTCTCATGATTCCATATCAAATATTTTCAGTAATCACTTCCAATCTATTTTTCAAGCTGGCACAACTGCTCCGGTTCCTCTTCATATTATTTCAGAACTTGCAACTATTTCTGATGATGAGAACAACTCTATCTCTGCTATCCCTACATCAGAGGAAATTTATACCACAGTGAAGATGATGAATGCTTATAAAGCACCAGGACCTGACGGTTATCCTATCTATTTCTATCAGCATTATTGGGGAGTAGTCGGAAATGAGGTAACTCATCTCATCCAAGAATTTTTTCGAACTGGTTCTATTCCTTATAAATTAAACCACACAAACATTGTTCTCATTCCAAAGATTCATCATCCTGTTAAACCTGCTGATTTTCGCCCTATTGCTCTCTGTAATGTTCTATACAAGATCATCACAAAAATGATAGCCAACCGCCTTCGTCCTCTACTTCATAAACTTATTAATCCCAATCAAAATGCTTTTGTTCCGGGCCGATTCATTGGGGATAATGTGCTTATAGCCCAAGAACTTTTCCACTCAATTTCCAAATTTACGGGCAGAAATCAATCTTTTGCTCTTAAAGTAGATATGTCTAAGGCATATGACAAGTTAAAATGGAATATTATTAGTCAATCTTTGATTGGGTTTGGCATTAAAGATCATTATCATAAGTTAATCATGGAATGTGTCACCACAACTTCCCTTGCAATTCTCATTAATGGAGAACCTACTGTTCCATTTTCACCAAAACGAGGCATTCGTCAAGGTTGTCCTTTATCACCTTATTTGTTTATCATGGCCATGGAAATATTCTCTGTTTTCATCTCCATTTTGGATCGAAATCGCCTCTATGATAGTCTGACTATTCCACATTTCCCATCTACATTCTCTCACTTGGCTTTTGCGGATGATCTCATAATATTTGGAAAGTGTTCCCTACATAATATCAATCAGATGAAGCAAATCATCAAAACCTTTGAAGTTTGGTCTGGACAACAAGTAAACTTTGAGAAATCTTCAATATTTTTCTCTAGAAATTTGGATCCAATCATGAAACAGTTGTATCTTAGTCTACTGGGGGTTAAAATCATGAGAAATGCTGATAAATACCTGGGCCATTACCTATTGCAATCCAAAAACAGAGCATCCACTTTCACAAACCTCATCAATTCTACTACTGCTCGACTTCAAGGTTGGAAACAAAAAAGTTTATCCCATGCTGGAAGGACAGTTCTTATTAAATCAACACTATCATCCATTCCTACTTATTACCTGTCCACATATCATGTCCCGAAGAAGTTGACTGACATCCTTAATAAATTTCAGAGAAAATTTTGGTGGAATTCATTGGACAAAAGGAAAATTCATTTTACATCATGGTCCAACATAACCAAACCTAAGTTTCAGGGTGGATTGGGTATCCGAGATCCTTTTTTGACCAACCAATCATTGCTTCTAAAACTTACATGGCGATTTCTTACTGACACCAATGCAAAATGGTCCTCCCTTCTTCAGCATAAATACCTTCATTCTACTAATTTCTAGACTGCTTCCAATTCTGCAAGATCTTCATCCATTTGGTCTAGTATTTTGCGTAGTAGGGAACTCCTTATGGACAATATTATATGGTCAGTGGGTGATGGTACTAATATTAACATCTGGATGGATCCCTGGGTACCATCATTACCTGGGTTTAAAGTTCATGGCCATAGCTTTGCTGAACGATGGGTTTCGACAGTTAGTGATCTTATCAATAAGGACACCAAACAGTGGAAGGTGAATCTTATTCATATTTTATTCCCCCTAACAGAAGCTACAACTATATTGAGAATACCTTTGTCTGCCAGTTGTTCTCAAGATAAACTCACCTGGATTCATACGAGTGATGGAGAACTAACTACTAAATCTGCTTATCGAGTTCTACATGATAAATTATATCTGAATCAACATTCTCTGAGGGAGGAAGAGTTCAAATCCTGGAGACATTTATGGTCTTTAAACCATATTTGTCCAAGAGTTCTCTTATTTATCTGGCGAGCTCTTACAAATTCATTACCTACTCTTTACAACATTCACCTCCGCATCAGCCATATTAATCCGATCTGTCCTCTCTGTCAGGTACACTCTGAAACTGTAAATCACCTTCTTCTTCACTGTGCTGTAACAGGAACAACATGGTTACAAAATCAAAATTATGCAAATCTCATCAATGAAGAAACTACTGTCTCTATGCTCATCACGAAGCTTTTACAAGAGGGAGACCAAGAGAAGATCACTCACTGTCTATATCAACTATGGATTATCTGGAAGGCAAGAAACAAATTCATTTTTGAAGACAAACCAATCATTGGGCGCAACATAACTGAAGACGCAATTCGGCTGAAGAATAAGTATGAAGACTACAACAATGTCTCGCCTGATAGCTCTAGCTCTGTTTTGCTTCATCAAGAAATCGCATCTTGGATTCCTCCAACATCTGATTCCTGGAAGGTAAACTTTGATGGTGCATTCATTGATAATACTATGGCGGGAGCAGCTATTCTTAGAGATTCAACTGGTCTCTTCATCTTTGCTCTTACAAACTTTGATCATGGTGGCTCCCCTATTGAAGCTGAATCGATGGACCTTCTTTTGGCATTAAATATCTGCAATAGATTCAAGCTTCTTCGTGCAACAATTGAAGGAGACTGCAAGATATTAATTGATTCTATCAACAACAATTCAATCAGTCCTCCATGGAAAGCCAGACATGCTGTTGAAGATGCACGACAGTATAAGGATTCTACTGCTACTATTTCTTTTGCATATGCTCATAGAAGTTCAAATCTGGTTGCTCACACCTTAGCTTATACTACTCTGTTGTTCAATCAATCAACTGGAATATCTATTTACAATGATATTCCTTCATGTATATCTTCTCATGTCATGTTTGACATGAATCACATTCCTACTTAATGCTAATGAAGTTTCTTTTTCTCAAAAAAAAAAAAATGAGGACGTCAGATCTATTCACTCTTTCAATAACCAAAGAACCGAAGCCATGACACAATCCACACGTAAAAGAAACGGATTTTGCTTTAGGAACTGTACTATTATTCGAATATATGCCATCCAGTAGCATCCCTACTTATTTTCACCACATAATTTTCATCTATACATAGGAAACATGTCAATATGTACAACCTCCTCAAGCAGTAACAAAAACTCCACCGGATTTCATCAGGGGAGAGGAAAAAAAAGACTAGCATTTTACATCTAGAAAAACGCTATTTACATCAAAGACGGACCAACACCACTTTTTTTTTATGGTTCAGATATTTCAGCTTTTATTCTTCAACATTTTCTTTAAGCTGATCTCCATGTTTATATAGTCTCAACAGAATCTTTCCTCCTGGTGAATTCTGTTCATGGCCACAATCTTCTTTATAGATATCTTCCATCTCCACACCGACAACAATGTCCCCCATACTGTGTTGGCTTTTTTAGTACGGGCTGCCGACCTTGCAGACATGGCAAGGAAGCCGGTGACAGCAGTCCCCAGATCAGCTGGCGAGTCCGCTACATTGAGGCTCTGAGAAAGCGAGGAAAAATCAGCATCCAGATATCGTTGTAGGCTGCCTTCCCCATTTAAGAAGAGTGTATCGCTCCCACCACACTCATCCAACATCAGAGGATCAGAAAAGAGACTAGTGGTGGCCTCTTGAGTCGCATGTCTTGATCCTATGCCCTCTAAAGAAGCTTGCAAAGCATACACATCACCTGAGCTTGACGCCCCCCTCGTGCAACTGATATAAGTTTCAGGTAATTGGCCGAAACTTGTTGTGTCAGAGGGAAGTCCAGCAGCCTCGTTGATGAGACTATAAATAGAAGTGCTGTTGTATATGTTATCAGCAGTGGCTGCTATACTGCTGACAGAGAAAGAAGCCGGTTGAGCATGTGTGTGTGAAGAGCTGCTAACCATATTGTCATAGGCCACGACATCGTCCCATTGATCCAATGCAATCTTTACCATAATATGGGCATTTGCCTGATTGATTGACAGATATATTTGAAGTGCAAAATATTGGAGTCCGGATCTACAAAGCAAACAGAAAGGATACGGCCGATAAAAAAAAATTACGAAGAGAGAAATGCACCAACCTTTTCACTTTCTGATGATATGTCGTTAATGGAGACAAATTGGCCTTGTGAGAGAACGCCCAACACTTCTCCTACAATGTTGAACACTACACCAACGCCATTATTTCTTTGATTGCCAGCATTTGCAAAATAAACATACATCTGTTTGGGGATCATGCAAGTCCTTGCATGCTCCACAGCGGCTTCCCACATCTTGGCTGACATGCCACTGCCTAAGATCTGCATAGCACAGTGAAAGATTGGTGCTATTAAATGAGAAAGCATACAACTTCTGAGCCAGTAAGATAGTAGCAGGAACAGAAACTAGACGTAATTACTAATACAATGGCTCATTTTTACATTTCGGAGCCTTGGAGCGTCGGTAGTCAGCATAGTTATGAAATCTTTCACAGAATTGATGTTCTCACTAGCCAGACGCTTGTGGAAAGCTCCATCTTTACCAATCTTTTCCAAGCGCCACACCTCATCCCAAAGTAAAGGAGGATGGTGCTTCCTGTACACTGCATGACAAAACAGAAAATAAAACATATTCAGATAGATGTTCCTCCTGTAAAAAAATATAAGCATTATGGGGAAATAAGTAGCAGAAAGCAGTAAAATTCTGCTTAAATTGGGACCTAGTCAATTGCAAGCTGGAAGTAGAAAAACATTATACCATTCGGCGCAATTACTAAGGTCATTAGATATTTCTCATTTGGTTCCGACCATCTTAACCCAACTAAAAATGGAAGAAGGATTAAGGTTCTAGAATGGTGTACACAATCAACATAATGCTATTAGATTGCAACTATATGATGCCCAAATATAAATGTTTCCTATAAAAGAAGTAAAGAGAAGTCTGAATTCTCCACTTTTAAGTATTAACGAGTTTGGCACATTAAGATACACCCAGTCAAATCAATAGTGAGGCCAAACCTAAGCTCGCCACATAGATAATGCTCATGAGAAGGAAAGACGGCTAACAGTACTTGTCTAGCTCCTTGCTACTTTCTTTAGCTTATGGACGAATAACCTCCCACAGATGAATGTCTTGCAATATTTTGTCACTATCAAAAAGTTACAAGTCAGTTCTTTATTGTGCAGCTGCCCACGTAAATCACATGGCGTGAAGACACGACATAGCTTCTCAATGAAAACATAGTAGCCATAAGACAATAAAATAGCAAATATTTTGGCGAGAGACTCGGAAGCCATTTTATGATCTATCCCTTTACTAAGGGAAATCTAAATAAATCTCTGTACATGAGGGAGAATCCCTAGGATTGTCCATCTTGTCATTGCTAAAGAATGGCCAAGAAACTAGTGTACCTTATTTATGTGCCCAGTCTACCTTGCATCTTATGAAACCTACTTGGGGGTTATCAGCTTCTTTTACCAAGCTCCCTAGCACCTCTAGCATCCAAGTGAAACTTTGACTCACCATCAAACCAGGAAAATAACAAGACACTTTGGCATGGCATGGAGGCCATCATTCTACACCCATGCCCAAAATAGGGTGTTCGTGGTGGGAGTTGTTGGTGATAGTGATTTATTTCTGTTGTGTGTCTGAACACATTTGTGTTGGGGTGTTAGTGGATGGGGCTGCCCCCATTGGCTTCTCCACATGCACCCTCTGCCCCCCATCATCTCATCAAGTTATTCCCCCTACACTTTTATCCTCTCTATCCCCTGTATCTCACGTAACTTATCCTTCCTTCTCCTCTTCCATTCATTGCATAGAGGTCATTTCATATACAATGGAGATCAAGTCCAAACTCCCTTGTCATTGTTGTTTGCCACCACTAACAAGTAGCTTGAGAGAGATAAGAGGTAAGAAGGCAGAGAAATGTTATTAGTTTTTACTCGAACCCCCTTAGTTTTTGTTATCCTGCGAGTAAAATATTATTAAAGAACGTAAAATTTTAAAATATACAACAACAATAAGTCTTCAAACCAATGTTCCAAACGGCAGTCAAGGTAGCCGTCCTCCGTACCGCTTTTGTCGTAGGCAGTGGAATAGGCGACCAACGGAAGTTTGGTGGCGTAGGCGGAGGGTAGGCAGAGGTGAGGCGGCGCGGACAAACGCCTAGGCAGAGCAATACTTGACTAGATTTTTTGACAAAACAGTTTTGCAAGCATTATGGACGTTCACTTTTACAAGACTGGAACTTCATAAATCTTTGTTCTACAACTTAGTCATGCATAAAACATCCTTAATATATGCATATTATGAAAAAAAAAACAGTGATAAAATAGTAAAAATGTCCAAAATGTATCAAGCGCCTAGGCGGCACCTGGATGGTGCCTAGACGGCCTAGGCGGTAGGTGGGACCCTCTCCGCCGCGCGTCTGCCTGTCGCCGTTTAGAACCTTGTTTCAAACCAAATTTCTGGAGCATTTATTCCAAATTTTTAGGGTCAGCAATAAGAATCCTCTTTTTTTCATTGGCTTTGTTAAGGGTCATGCCCGCTATAACGCAGCGATGTCCTATGTAATGTTAACAAGATACATATCCTCCTTTAACACTTTAAAAAATGTTAGTCAAGGTCTATCTCTAGTCCTAGCGGCCCCATTAGCTACTATATTATCGCTCTAAATCTATGGGTGTGCATTGCACTTGTCCAAACTATCTAAGTCATTTTTTTCTCATCTTGTCCTCAATTAACGCTAACTCTTAACTTTCCACGAATACATATTTTTTATCCTATCTTTTAATGTATTGTGACTCATCCATCTTGTCATTATCATTTCAGCTACTAACTTTTGGACATGTTCAAGGCGAGACGGCAAAGTCTTGAAAGGCCTAGGCGGGGGCTTCATAACTGAAATTTTAGGATATGCAGTAGGTACGTTAAGACAAACATGTAGTTACTAAAACTTATATTACCCCAAGTCGTAGCAGCGGTCTCTCCCCTCCCCCTCCCCCCTTCTCTCTCTCTGAGTAAGAAAAGATTTGAATCTCTAATTAGGGAAGACTGAACCATGGTTATCTAAATCCACCATATATGCAACAAATATGACATGCAAATTTTAGACACAACATATTCAATACCCAATCTAGTGTCTTAGTATATTTTGGAGTGTTTGTGAAATATTCGATACGCATCCAATATGACACAAATTTTGGGAGTGTCAGCACTTCGTAAACTGTATATGAGGAGCCAAAAGGAAATACACTACTGAAAAAAGAACAAAAATTCATAAAAACGAAACAGAGGAGAGAGACACAAGCTTAACGGAGCAAAATATATCCGTCAAAAGTCATCATCAACATCGAGATCCTTGGACATTGGCATAGGAGAAAAACAAAAAGAGAGTCACTGAAAAAAGTCGTGAGCAAGAGAGAGATCTACATATTGGTTGGTGGCAGTGCCTCTTAGAGTTAGAAACAGAGATGTGATACAATGGGTTAGGACAAACACATAGAATAACGAACCGGAAGAGAGAAGACTATTGTTCCTCTCGAATTCACTGACATCGTGAGCAAGAGATAGAGGGATCTACATATTGGTTAGTGACAGTTCCTATTGGAGTTGAAAATGGAGATAGAATACAATTGGTTATGACAGGCACATAAGGGAAAAAATCGAAAAAGAAAATATTATTCTTCATCTCAAATTCACTAATATCTTATTAATAATATCTATAACTTTTATTTGCTATGGTTCAAGTTCAAATTCAAAAAATGGCTTACGTTGTGTTACATTTAAGTCAATATAGGCCAAGGCGCTTAAAGCAGCCCAAGGAGAATTAAGGCGCTTCGAGGCAGTTCAAGGTGGGCGCCTCAGGATCTCACTGTCTAAACATTAGTTTTCTAAGTGCCATGGCATCTGAAACACTAGGCGGGGGCCTAAGGCAGCGAGGTTGACACATTTTAAAGCAATACTCTGACCCACAAAGCATGACTGGTCATATAGCATTGTTCTTCAACTTCAGAAGTATCTTGTAGTCGCAAAGTACTCCAAAAGCACTCCATTTCAACCATCATGTTTAATTCTATGCATGAGATCATTCTTAATCTCTTCTCATGAGGAATGATTGATCCTAAATATTGAAAGCTACAAGTCTTCAGTATCTCTTGGCTATCTATATGAACTCCTCCCTCATTTCTTTTGACTTCGAGTTAAAATTACATTTCATATATTATGTTCTACTACTCCTAAATCTCTTAGATTCCAAATTTTCTACATTCTTATATTTTAGCATCTAATTCTTCTTTATTCTCATCAACTAATACAATATCATTAGCAAACATCATACACCATGGAACCTTTTGGATAATATAGTAATTTTATCCACAACTATCGCAAAAAAAGGTAAAGACTCAACAACGTTGATCCTTAATGTAAGTCGATGGTAATATGGACGAGTTAGTATCTCCTCATATAGTTTGTACGGTCTTTGTAACTCTTATCATACATATACTTAATAGTCATAATGTAATTATCAAAAACTTGTTTCTTCTTCAAAATCCACCACATAATCTCCTTAGGAAGTCGAGCATAAGCTTTCTCAGTTTCTCTAAGTTGATAAAAATCATATATAAATATCTCATTTTCTCTCTAAATTTTTTCATTAATCTTCTTAGTAAGTAAATAGCTCTCATAATAGATCTCTCCGACATAAACTAAAATGGTTTTCTGAAATTCTAGTCTATTTTTTTAATATTTGCTCAATCACTCTCTTATAGTTTCATGTTATAACTCATAAGCTTAATTCTTGCATAGTTGTTATAACTTTTATGTCTTCATTGTTCTTATATATGGATACCATAATAGTGCTTCTTCGTTCATCCAATATTGTCTTAGTCCTCAGAATTTTGTTGTAATTCAGTAAGTCACGCCAATCCTTTGTCCCCTAAACATTTCCAAATCTCAATAGAATATATCATCAGGTCCTACCGTTTTTTCATTTTTTTTTTTCCATTTTCTTTAATGTATTCTTAAGTTCAAAAATTGAAATTTTACAACATTAGCAATAAGACTCATCTGAAACTAATTTTAAATCTGAACTAAGCTTTTATAGGTTGCTCTCATTAGATAACTTGTGAAAATAACTATTCCACCTCGCTTTAATATTATTTCTCTTACTAATACATTTTGGTCCTCACTCTTGGTACACTTAATATTACCTAAGTTTTTGCTCCTCATTTTCTTACCCTTAGAAAGCATATAAATATTATTTTCTTTCCCTTAGTTTCTAAACTTCTATAAAAATAATCATAGGTCTTATATTTAACTTCACTAATTGTTGTCTTAGCTTTTATTTTTTTGCTACTTTATATCTCTTAAAGTTTTTTTTTTCCACTTATATACTTTTGCTAGGGTAATTCTTTTTGCCTTAAGCTTTTGAATTTCCACGTTCTACCACAAACTTTATTTCGAGGTCCAACTATTGCCTTTTAAGTTCTAATACTCCTAGTCTCTTGCTACTTTCTTGGTAAGAACTTATCATGTTGTACCATAACATTAAAATTCACTTCTATTGTCTCATCTTCCTTTCTTTATCTTATCCTTAAAGTTTCCTCCTTTTCAAGTTTCATCATTTGGTTCTTGGTCTCTTCTCCACCCTAGCCTTTCTTTTCCCTTCTGTAATACTAATATCTAAGACAACCCATATTGAGTGGTTAGGCTCTCTCCTGGTATAACTTTACAATCTTTACATGCTACTCTATCAACATTTCTAGTAATAAAGTAATCTATCTAGCTAATATTGGATCCACTCTTAAAAGTAATTAAATGTTCATCACTCCTCCTAAAACAAGTATTTGCTATTATGAAGTCATATGAAACTGCAAAATCAAGAACTTTATCGTCATTTCATTCCTAACTACATGCCTATAATCTTCATGCACTCTATCATAATCATTGTTCACCTTTCCAACATGACAATTTAAATTGTCTCATATATTAACCTTTCACCTCTAGGTACTCCTTGAATCAAACTATCCATATGTTCCCAAAATCTTTTTCGTATTTTCATGTAATTCTACTCGGGTACATATGCACTAATAACATTAATAACATCCTCCCCTAATACCAACTTAATTAATATTATTGTATCTCATATTCCTCTAACATTTATAACGCTATATGTGAATGATTTATCCACAAGTATCACTACCCAATTTCTCTCTCTTTTCACATGTATACCAAATTCTAAAATCATTAGTATAAATTCCTTGATTTCTCACATACTCACTTTGTTTCTTATAGACAAACTATATTTAGTATCATTTTTTCTCGATTTATCACCTATCCACTTTGTTTCTTATAGACAAATTATATTAATCATTGTACTCACTAACTTAATTTCGCTTCATGTTAATGTTCCTATATTCCAAAGTAGCTAATATAATCCTACTCTCATACACCAATTCCTTATATTGTTGCTTCTTATACCCTATAGTCCATTGTCTATTTGTCACCATATTATAGTGATGTGGCGCGTCGATTATGCGGAACACCCTAGCCAAATATTTTTAAAAAAAATATAACCAAAAAATTGTTCAATATACCTCTCAAATTAAATTATGTGGCCTAAACAACCATACCTAAGTATCCCGTGTCCAACTATGAGCGAATACTAACAGTTTTAGCCAGGAATTAACAACAGGGAGGCAAAAAGAAAAAGAAAATGACATGTAAACTTTGAGAGAGAGAGAGAGCACGCTGACCACCTATAAAATTTCAGAAAACTAGAGGAGAGTCCGAGAGCTAAGTTAATAGAGTATTAAAAACGATCACACATCTCACAGTGCTTAAGTATTTAAAACTTAACAAAATGAAGTGACTCGCAATTAAGAAGTATTATGGTACTCATCTGTTCATTTCAGTGAGAATTCTTGAAATGAAATATGAGAATGAACAAAACGAAAACGATTTTTTAAGATTTCTTAAGATTCATATTTTTGGATGGAAGACCGATCATGATAACAGGGAAGAGGGAAATTCAACAAGGATACAAAACGAAAACGATTTCTTAAGATTCATATTTTTGGATGGAAGACCGATCATGATAACTCAAATAGTTCTTAGGATTAGATTACATTTTTTTGTTATAAAAGCATTTGTTTGAGAGAAAGAGGGGGAGGGGTAGGAGGAATGAGAGAGAACTATAAGGCTAATTTGCACTTTAGTATCTAACTGCAAAACTATAATAGTTCTGGGTATTTAAGTGCAAGATAAAAGTTGGGGTTTGTATGTGCCTATTAAAATAGTACGAGGAGATTATTTGCAAAAACGTAATTGTTCAGGGTTTTAAAATGTAAATTATCCAAAACATTTTATTCTTCCTATTTGTCAAAGAAACCCACTTTCAGGAATTCAAAAACTATAGGAGTAGACATTATCAAAGAAATAACAAATTCCCTTCTTTCTGGTGGATGCTTATAACATAAAATATAAAGGGCATCGATAGTGCCACGAGACTCCCACTTATGCGTGATCTGGAGAGGGTCAAGATGTACGCAACCTTACCTGTATATAAAGAGAGAGGTTGTCTTTGTGACTCGAACCCGCATCCTCCATGATGCAAGCAACAAGACTTGGGCCACACTCTCTTCTAATCTTCTAATAGAAAGTGTAAATTGTAGAAAATCCCCAGAGTTCCAAAAGCACAGATATCCCTCAAGGTTTAAAATAGATTATTAGCATACATACTTTACATTATTCACAGGGTTGTTTGTCTTGATATGGTTGGACATTAGAAACTCAAAAACATAGTTGCCAGTTTAATGCGTAAATGTTATAATGCCACCTTGAATGACTTCAGATATATTATCAAAGCATATCTTACCAAAAATAATTATGCACCCAAAGTTTCCATTTCAGACAGGATTGTATGATCTGATATGATCGTATGTTTACTTTTTATTACAGGGAGTTGCCAATTCAACGCCAAATTACTGTAGAAGTAACTGATGTGGAACCATGATGATTACATGGCCTTACTACTTTTTTTATATACCCTGAACTCCAAAATATAGTGATGAACTTAATTATATGGTATGCATCCTTCATATTTTGTTTACATTCTTCAAATTATATGTTGGTATGAAGTATTACCACCATGTACATATGAAAGCATAAATGCTCATATAAATAAACACTTATGCATATGTGGGGCATGCACATGTGCGTGTCAAGGTACACATTGTGTATGTATGTGTTATAGACGCTCTTTGGGGTACCCCACTGGTTTTTCTACGAAATGGTCAAAGGGGGAATACTTAAAAATCTCGTTCATGCCTGCTTTTTTGTGTCAAGTACAACACGAAATCCATAATCTAAACATGTCCCAAATCAACGATCTAGCATTTCATATATGGATATAGCCATCTTGCATATGGTTGTAATGATATACTCGTTCAAAATATGACCAAATGGTTACCGATTATGAAATGGTATTCCACCTCCACCCTCTACTAATTTATTAGGTATACAGCATACTACATTAAGGAAATGGTAGAAATAATGACCAAATATAATGACAGGTCAAGATAAAGGGAAAGAAACCACTCATGGGTAGAGGTAAACTTAGGAAATGGTAGAAATTCATTATTTGCCCATGCTTGCACTTTTCCAACTCTTAATTAAGCTAAAGGAAAATAAAGGTTCTATATCTCCTATTCATTTTTAAAAAATATAGGGAAACCACTAAATTTTAAGCTTTTTAATTTCCCGCTCATTCCTAAAAAAGAAATGATATTTTTTTCCTAATTGGGCCTTGCATGATGTGATTTCACCTTTAAAGTTTAAAGTAGCAAGAACTTTTTCATTTTCTCTTAAGTGAAAGAGAAGGGAGAAGCTTCGGCGTAGAAATGGAAATAATATAACAAAAGGAAGCCAAAAAAAAAATTGGGACCGAGTAGGAAAGAAAAGCAAAGTAATGTAACCTAGGTATGTATTCTTAGCTTCTTAATATTCTAGTAGTTTCAATCTTTCAAAAGATCGATTTTGTCAATCATCTTTTCTTTCTAACTTTACAATGGCAAAAGATACATCTAAATAAACTAAAAAAATGAAGTACATATTGTCATATAAAACATATTAGAATCTTCTATCCTATTCTAGACAATGTTCTAAATTTAAAATCATGTTTGGGATACCAATCGTACCGGCCGGTATACCGTTTTCAAAGGGGACCTATATAATATGACTGACAAGTATGAAAAAAAACACTCAAACCCATATAGGTGGTAACTTGGATCCAACCCAAACCAGCAGATATATAAGATACATAAGTCAAACGCTGTATGGGTTGGATCATTCGGATATAAACATGGTTAGGAAAAAAAAAATCAGGTTTAGAATAGGTAGGTGTGATTTAGTATATATATGCTAAAGATTAATTGTATTATATAATTATATTAAATTGATACTCTGAAATTTGCCATGTCACATATGAAGTGAATTATTATCTTAGGCCACCATGAGGTCATATCTCCTGATATTGTCATGTATATTACCTGGTATCCAGTTTCTCGTACGATGACCCTCCCAACAGTATGGGTCCCATATCCAATATCAGGAACCTTGATTGATGATGAACAATATTTTTTAGTGTCGACCTTCTTGAGACCCTACGAATTTTCTATCCTTATTTTCTTTTCCAGTTCTTGTACGAATAAACTTTATGTCTCCGCTAGACTATAAAATTTTGGCTCCACCGCTGAAACCACTAGTCCTGCTTCAACTATAATATCACTTTCTAACACATATTAATAGAAGTAATTTAACTGAGGAACTTTCTTGCTACCTATCATATATTACATTTCATCACAGTATCATTCAGCTTCCTTATGCCTCTCTTTCCTTAAACACCAGTCCTTCCTCTACACACACACACACACACACACACACACACACACACATATGAAGAGAGAGAGAGAGAGAGAGAGAGAGCCCATCCATTGAGCAAGGTAATTCGTTGAGCTCAATACACAGTCCATCTGGTCGCTCAATCTATGATAGACACCCTTCTTCGTTATCTACACATCTTTGGTTGTCTACTAATAAAAAATATAGCAGATTCAGTTGTCCCAACCTATGCATCAATTGAAATAAAAGTGATATCAATGTGAAATTATATATATATATATATATATATATATATATATATATATATAGAGGCGAGCCTGGGTGCGACTTGCTGCTTCCGTTTGGCATATCTGGCGTGAACGGAACAGGCGTATCTTTGAGAGCCTGGTTACACCCGCTAGAGGAATTCTGTATAACGTGGAATTCGATGTATCAGTTATGTCCCCCTGAGTTCTCTGGGGGACATGTGCAGTAGTGAGATGTTGTATTGTATTACCTTAACCGCCTAGTGCGAGGAATAAATTTACCCTTATTCCAAAAAAAAAAAAATATATATATATATATATATATATATATATATATATATATATATATAGTCAAGGATGAGCGGCGGCTACGGTTCCTCACAGCGGCGCTCCCCCTGCTTCCCCTTTTTGGCGCGGTGCCGGCCGCCTGGGGTGGCAGGCCTGATGGCGCCCCCGGCCCCTCCTTCCTCGCCCCTCCCCTCCTTCCCTCTTCCTTCCAGGCTGGTCGTCCCTCGCTCCTCGGTGTGCTTGCGGCGGTCGCTACGCGTCAGGACGGCATCCCGTGCCGGCGTCTCCTCCCCTTTGGGCGACGCCCCTATTCCCTTCCCTCCCCCACCCCCCACCCCACCCCCTAAGGAGCGCTTCTGCCGATCCGATCCCTCCCTCCTTGGTCCCGCTCCCTAGCGCCTCCCTCTCGGCGGTGCCCTCTGTGCGGGATGGGGTTTCGCTGGCCCCGTCTTACACTGCGGTGGCTCATGGTGTTGCGCTGGGCCCCGCGGTTGTTTCGACCGGTGGTTTGGTCCCCGCCTGTGTGTCGTTCGCGTCTGCTGTGGCTGGAAGGGTCTCCCCCTCGACATCGATGATTCATCCTCGGGACACCTTCGTCTTCGAAGGAGCTCATGCGGTTGCCTTCGATGAGGCTAATGAAGCAATCCTCTTCAAGCCGTTCAATTTGGCGCTCATCGAAAAATTCTCCTATGCTCCTCCGCCAGTGGAGATCATCCGCAAAGTGCTTGTTGGTATGGGATTTGCTAGAGTTATCTCGGTTGGAGTTATCGACAAAAAACATATCCTCATTCGGCCGACACTGGAGGAGGATTTTCTTTAATTACGCGCCAAGGATTTGTGGGTTATCGCCCGGTCTCCTATGCGGACCTTCAAGTGGACACCGAACTTTGATCCGAGGGTGGAGTCCCCGTTGGCCGCAGGGTGAGTTTCCTTCCCTGACCTTCCTCACTATTTCTGCGAGCAATCAGCAATTTTTGCTATCGCTAAGTGCATCGGTATCCCGCTCCGGCTGGATAGGGCAACTGAGGCCATAATTCGTCCTAGTAGGGCACGGATTTGTGTCGATATGGCAATAAACAAGCCCCCTCCTAGGCAAATTCAGATTTTCCGTCCCAATGGGCGCAGCTTTTAGCAAGCCGTAGAATATGAATCCATTCGGGCCTACTGTTACAGATGCCGACATCAGGGGCATGAAGCTCTAGAGTGCAAAGCGTTCCAGCCCCATGACAGTTCGAATGCTTCTGCTGCTTCAGACCTGACTGGGGAGAGACCCGCCGCTTATGAGGTGCAGGACCAGGTCGGACAGGGGGGCGAGGCAGCTCCATGTTCTTCTGTCCCCTTGGCGTTTCCCCCTCCATCAGATAAATGTAAGTCCCCTTTAGTTGTGGTGCCTCCTTCTCTGGCTCCCAGTTTCCCTGACATGGTGTCAGGTTCCAATAGTGTGCGTCAAGAGGGTGGCCGGACTCCCCTGCCACGAAGCTGAGGGAGGCTACGACGTTGTGGACTCGCGTGTGGTGGGCGGCCTGCCACCTAGGCCCTCAGGTATCCACTCTGGATCGGAAGGGGGAGGACTAGCGGTCTCCATGTCCGCGCCTTACACCTTCCCGAACCCCGGACCTTCTTCTTCGGTCCCCTACCATTCCCCCTCTCCTCTGGTCGAGGCACTTCTTTCCCCCTCTCCTCTGCTTGAGGTACTTCCGGCTGTGATTGCATCCTCGTCCGCGTCCCTCCCCAGCAGGGAGGTCCCTTTGGATTCCTCATTGGCTTTCGGGTCTCACAGCAACTGGGCAGATGAGATGGATTTCGTCGCGCTGGAGCCCTCATCTAGAGTGGTCCCCCAAGACATCGTTCTTAACCAAGGCTATTCTCATGATAGCTTGGCAAGCTCAACATTAGAGGGAGGCTCCAGTCCGCACAACAGAGTGGTTCCCTTCCCTCTTCGAGGTCCGGACGCTCTCGGTCTAACCTGAATATTCTCCTCCTTC
Organism: Iris pallida; assembly: GCA_029216955.1. NCBI lineage: Eukaryota > Viridiplantae > Streptophyta > Magnoliopsida > Asparagales > Iridaceae > Iris > Iris pallida. The sequence goes on along the minus strand of JANAVB010024415.1, from coordinate 14,711 downwards.
CGACAGGGGGATGTGGTGGCGCAGAGGCTACTGCTACCGCTTCTTCTCCAAGGGTTCCTGGGTTTGATAGTGCTACAGCACGGATTTCTCGGCTTGGAGTCCTCGGTAGTTCGCTAGGTTCCAGCTGGGCAGATGAGTCACCATCCGCTGAGGAGCTTCCTCGAGTACTAGATGCGCCTTTGACCGGCCAATTGAAGGGCATCCGGGAGGAGGGTGATGGTGCAGGGAGCAGCGCACAGTCGTTATTTTCTGTGTTGAGGGATGGTGCGGAAGTAGTGTTACGCTGCAGGTCAACAGTTTTACCTCTGACTTGGAGGAGTTGGACCCGTCCGCCCGAGCTGTCATCAATATCCTTCGCTCTGGTGGGGACAACATGTCTCCTTACTCCCGAGCTATCATCAGACCCCACCTCTTGGCGAATCACGAATTAGATGTCTCCCCTCCTAGCGCGGAGACTCAACTGAAGCTGTCCGAGAAGCAGGAAGTGAATGTCGCGAAGTCCAAGTGGGCTAAGAACTATCACCGAGTCGTTCCTCATGACTCTTAGGCCTTCTTCTTGCCGATCCAAATTAGTCAAACTCATGTCCTAGGTTACTGGTCATTAGCTTGTTTCTTTCCACTGTCGGGCGTACTAGTACGCCGTTCTGCTGGCCTTTAGAGTCATGTAACCCGACCCGTCTACTTTCATTCAATAAAATATATATATATATATATATATATATATATATATATATATATATATATATAAGATCTTATAGCTCAAGTGGCTAGTGTGGAGGCATAAGACCCGAGTGGGCGGTGTTTGAATCCTAGTGGGAGCGATCATGTATAATTACCTTCTTCCAATATAGGGAGCCCACTCGGATCTTATGCCTCCACACTAGCCACTTGAGTTTTATATATATACCAAGACAAACACATACACACCTTTTTTGGTCCTTTTTTCACGAATAAGAATTTTTCTTTTGGATAACTACTTGCTACCAATAGGAAATTTCGTCATCTCAAATGGAGGTGATTCGATTTGCATAAGGAAAAAAAATAGGGATTGGTTTTCTCGTTGTAATATCCACAATTCTGGTAAGAGTTGATTCACCAAAATAGAATATTTAGGAAATATTCGATTAAATAGTTTTCCTATCATGCGTAGATTTGAGTTTCAAAATACAATTAGTATATATCATACACATTCATCTAACAAATCAAACAGGAAACACAGTTTCCCTTCTGAATTCTCTCCATATTTTAGATTTCAGAAACTATTGCTAGCCCAGGTGTATGTTGATATGAAGAAATGTTTTATACGACCAAAGGTTGGATGCTTGGGAAACCGATGCTCGAAGCCTTTGGCATGGAAGGGGAGGTACTAGGTTATTAGGAAAAATATGCTTCATATGAGATTTAGCATGTTGTAATATCCTGTACTAGAGGACTCTAGTCTTAAAAAATGATTTCTTTAAGTCGCAAGACATTAGGTAATTTTATAAGAGAACCCAATAATACCTATACGCCATTTGATATTCAACTAAAGAGTTATGGGTGAAAAAAGAATGCATAAGAAAATAATAACATAACATGTGGAAATTGGTCATTTTTAATATCACAATTTCTAGTAAAAAACAAGATATGATACTTCCTCTTCAATAACCTCATAAGGAAACAAATTAAAAAAGTCATTGAAGGAACCATGTAGAACATGCTTTTCACATCCACAACATGTTCTATATATTCGAATAAATATATAGAAACATGGGAAAAAATGAGACTATACATGATTAATCTACAAACTACTGCAATCAAAATACAATCACGAATTTAAGATACTCACATTCTCCACGATGATCCTTAACCATGAAGGGCTCAGTTTTGGCTTCTTGTACTCTCTCTCCATTGACATAACCATCAGAAACCCTTGCCCCTAGCCTGAATTTTCGACTCCTTGTCCAGCTAGAGTTATCTGTAAATGACAGCTCTCCCACTATGCCAACACCTTCATTAAGCTCAAGAAACACATCTCCAGTGAGGATTGGCCTCTTGCCTTCCCTTTCTCTAACTATATTGTTTCTGAATTCCTCAGAAGTCCAGTTCCCATCTTCATCGCCTTCAAAGTCTCCCTCTAAAACTACCACTTCAATCTTCACTGAGGACTCTGCACCTGTCATTACAACTTGACCCGTCAAAGAATCAACTAATGCTACATTTATCCCAGAACTCTCCTCTCCTTCAACTCTACTCCCAGTAAATATCGGAAGAGAGAGCTTGTTCATGAACTGCAGTTCTAAACTTCTCGAAGTAGATGGATATATCTGCTTTCCACATTGTCTGTATAATGATAGGAGTCTCTGTTAAATCCATTTTTTTGTATGACTGGATAATAAGAGAGTGCACATGTTCATTAACATCTTACAAAATCAATGTTAACTGAAGGTGTTATCTTACCGTGTCATGTTAGCCAAGTGTCTTGATAGGGCCAGCTCAACTTCTTCCTTTACCTGTTGAGAAAATGTAATAGAAATGAGTTCACTTTTATTTTGTATCAAATGTATATACATGACAAAAAGTAATAAATGTTTTTAAGGGTATGTCAATTGCTCCAAGTTTCAAAAGTCATCCTGATTAATACATTAGCAATTATTATCTTCTCCTCAGAGAAGAATAATCCAATCAAGAATTCACATTAAAAATGTAAATAAGGCTATCCTAAATATCAATGTAGAACATAAATAGAGAGGTAAAGAGGTATGACATGACGAGATGCATTTAAATGGACACTGAAAGGGAGACGCCAAGAAAACTAGTCTTTCAATAACTTTTTACAAGTGTTGTAAAACGCAAACATTTACATATTACTGACACAAACTGATATATAAAATAATCATTAAATTAATCTACATAACTACAACTATATTTGTGTTGTGCTTAAAACATTGTCAAATTCCAATGTAAAGAATCATTACAAAATACACGTCAAGACGTCCCTCATTAGCAACATGTTGCATCATTCTCACTCCAGTGCAATGAAAAGTGAGCAAATATGACTTGCTAAGTCGTAACATGTAAGTCATGCATTACATCAGTACCATCCCAGTGCAATGCCAATTGAATAAGGGTGGGCTAGGGCTTTCCCTGCAAGCGACACGTGGAATTGCTATTTGAATATGGTGACAACTAGACAAGGGCTTGTACGATATTAAAAGCAATGAGGTAAGGATTTAGTGCACCAGATTACGACTAGATTAACAACACTAAACATAGGAACACTTAAAAGGGAAAGGGAATGGAGTTACTAGATACAATGGTTAGGAGTAAGATAATGTAGTTTGTCTACAAAAAAAACTAAATGGGCTGGTGAAAAATCAAGTTGAACTGAAAATAGGAATGGGACAAAAGATAAAAGAGAGCAATATAAAGTTCTTATTATGAGGATGCTTTTTATGTTATTAGTGCATATACACCCAAATTTCACAAGAATATTGAAAATGAATTTAGGCACACAGAGAACTTTTGATTCAAGTATTACCTTAAGGAGACATTATACATCGAAGCAAAGTTAAATGGTTATATTGAAAAAGAGGCTAATAAATATGATAGCATAGGTTATGGATATGAAAGTATGAATGAAAGGTAATAAGATCACGTATAACCTTATAATAACAAATACGTGTTTTAGAAAGGGAGGAACATTTAATTACTTTCAATAGATGACCAAATATTAACCAATGAGCTATTTTCTTACTATGAAGGTATATAGACTAGCATGTAAAGATTTTAAGTTAACCAATTAGCTATTTACGCACTATTAACCATACAACACAAGTTGATGGTATTAGATGTATCAAGAGTCATCTTCATCCAAGCCTTATAAAAATGAGGTCGGCCATTGAACATGCGTAAGAAAGCTTTATAAGGGATTTGAAAAAGTTTTCACAACTAGCGGTAAATCTGGCGTCAATACCCTATGTTGGTAGTACATTCCTAGCAAAGGCAGTTGTGAGAATTACAGGGTCGTGCCATAAAACCTAAGCATCCAGTTGGCCAGTAGGTAGACCTACGTTTTGGATATACAGTCTAAACTCATGCAACCAAGGAGCATCCTTCAAGTTCCCTAGATTATAAAAAGTCTAGACCAAGAGATAACTGATAAAATGATACAATTTGCTATAAGGAATCACATTTATCTTTGTGACACATTAAGCAAAGAGTGAAAAGGAAGACAATGCTAATATATGTATCAAGAGAGAAGACCAAAAAAATATTGGTAAAAGAAAGTGATGTTAAAAAGAGGTGAAGAAGTTGCAAGTTCAACCCAAAACATTTTAATATGGAAGTAAATGAGCTAGTTCTTGTTAGATCGTATTGTTATTATTACTTTCGTATACGTTAGGATTTTTTTAAATTAAGGGAGTTGAAGAAAATGAAAAGTAGAAAGTTGCAGGACTGGATGATATTCCTATTGCGGCTTAGAAATGTTTAGGAGATAAAAAGGTTCTTATGGTCTAACTAATTTATTTAACCAAATCCTAAGGAATGGAAAATTACACGATTACTAGAGAAATAGTATTATAGTATCTACATATAGAAACAAAAGAGAGATACAAAATTGTATTAGTTATTGAAGAATAAGTTTATGAGTCATATCATGAAACTCTACAGGAGAGTAATTGAGCAAAGAATAAAAAACAAGCAAAAGAAATTATAAAATCTATTGGGTTTATACACAGGAGATCTACTTGGGAAGTCATTTACTTACTACAAAGATTCATATAGAATTTTCGAGAGAAGATCCTATTAACACGAGTCTTTGATCTATTTGTGCTACTTATACATGAAATTACTAGCATATTTAGGATGAAATTACATGCTTTATGCTGTACTAGTTATACAACAAAAAACATAGTATATTAAATATAACTTCAACCAAGTTCAAAAGAAATGAACAGGCGCCCTAGGAGCGATAATTTTCAGCATTTATGATCAATCAACCATTTGTTACAATCATTGATTATGATGGAGAGTTTGATAAGGATGATAGAATTAAAGGAGGAAGGTTGACATAGAAAATTGCTTCTCGAGTGTTTGTGCTCACAAGATTCGATCGAAAATTCTATATGACAGTTATAAGAACTATCGTGCTTTACTGCTTTATGGATCAAAGTGTTGAACAATTAAAAAACATGTCCACAAAATTATTGTAGTGAAAATGAGAATGCTAAGATGAAATGAAGAGATAAGAAGGTGGCAACAACAGAGGATAAGATGATAAAATCATCTAAAGTGGTCTTTGGACATATGCAACATACACAAATAGATGCACTAGTTAGGAGGAGCAATAGCATAGTAACCAGGCGAGCTATTAGAACTAGAAGTGCTCAAAGAACTTGGATTGAAGTTGTTTCAAAGGATATTGCTTTTGTTAATGTTCCACAGGATATGGGCCATAAATATTAAAAAGCTGAGTGAAAGAAAATGTTCCAAATAGCAGACCCCAATAAATAGGGGTAAGGCCTTGGATGTTGTAGTATCAAACTAATATACATAATAGAATTTTGGGTAGATCATCCAAACCCCTTCAATGTTTACCCCTAAAAAATCGAAACATCCAAGCCGTTCACTCTTTGACGGTTTGACCTTTTTACAACCATTTAGTCATCTGGATTCCACTAATTGTGTAGGAAACAAACTTGATAGCCTCCACTAGGTTTTTGCAAATACCATGTCCTCACATCGGAGCTGCTGCTACCACAGCTAACAGCCAGGGTATTAAAAAAAATAAGTTTATTATGTTTATAGAAATCATTACAGTATTGTTTCTTTGTAAAAGTTATTCTCAATGGATCCACGGGCAGCAAGGGGCTTTATGGGGGCTCATTTCTCAAATAATTTTTAAAACATATGGATGTATTATCGTATTTAGCCCCTGGTTTGAATTGTATTGTTGAATTGCGCCCTTATCAACCAAACATTGATTTCTTTTCCAAATAACACCACCCCCACCCAACAAGAACAACTGATTCATGGTTCCATCCTGACACCAAGGGCCAATAGGTAGCCTGTTACCCTAACACAGACCAGTCCGTCCATTTGCCAACTGACATTTGGGCCTAGGGCTGCAATCAAGCCGAGCCGAATCGAGCTTTGCATGTTCAAGGTCGGCTCGTTTAGGGTTGGTCATTATTGAGCTCGAGCTTGATGTCATGGACTTAGTGTTTTTGCCTACACTTCGACCCGTGCGACACACAAGCTTCCTACTCGAAGACCCGTGCCGGCCTTCCCCAAACGCTTAGCTAGCTCGCTAAGCGATAATGAGAACAATGTGGATTATACTAGAGAGAGTTAACTTCCTGGATGGTGAGGAACAAATGAGCCTCCCCCTTATTTATAGTGTCTCAAAGGGCTTACATGAAGCTTCTGGAAACAGAATATTCCGGGGATTATCCTAAGGCCTAGATATTTTTAAGGAAGACTTTAGAATGTCTAGAAGGCTATGGAAACTTCATGAATCTTCAAGAAGACTCCACCACATTCTGGAGGATTCTGAAAGCTTCCAGCAAAATCCGGGTCCATGAAGGGTTATGCAGATCCATCTCGGTGAGACGAAAAATCTTGTGCGTGACACTGAGCTTGTAATAAGATGTTCAAGATTGATTCCTTTTGCTCACGAGCAGCTTGCAACCTAGCCGAGCTCGATCCTAGTATTTTACAGGCAAGTTTCGTTACGAAAACACAAGATAAATATATAGAGAGAGAAAAAAAAACAAAGAATTAAAATGGTTAATGAGAACTGGAACTTACATAGAAGAAACAGGGAGAAAATTTAGACCTTTGGAGTTTTGTTAAAGATTTGGAAGAGATGAGGGATTAATGAATTAAAATGATTAATGAGAACTGGAGCTCACATAGAATTGGTGTTTTGTTAAAGATTTGGAAGAGATGAAGGATTAATGAATTAAAATCAAAGAATTAATATGATTAATGAGAAGTGGAGCTCCAATAGAAGAAATAGGGAGAAAGTTTAGACCTTTGGTGTTTTGTTAAAGACTTGGAAGAGAGGAAGGATGAAAAATAATGGAGAAAAATTTAAGGATGTCGAGCCATATCGAGTCGAGTACTCTTCGAGCTTACCGAGTCGAGCTTGCTCATGATATCTCAAGTCGAGCTACCCATGTTCAAGCTCGGCTCATTTAAGCGAATCGAGCTCAAAATTTTGTTCAAGCTCGGCTCGTTAAGAAAACCGAATTGAGCCGAGTCAAGCTTTTGTCGAGCCGAGCTCGCGAGCTGCTCTGTTCATTTGCAGCCCTAATCGTGCCCCCTCTCTTACAAACTAAAAATCAATTCCGCCGCCCCGACGACATAAACGTGATCAGATAAACTTAACACAGGCTAATAGGCAACCAAAAAGTAAACTAACTGCCCATCTAGGGCTAGGTTCACCACCAGCCAGGGTCCTCTTCTTACGAAGCTAACCATATACATATATTGTACACTTTGGAGTTCTTGTTCTAGCTTCAACTTCCATCAAGTGCCACTCCACACATGCAGAGGCTTACACGCACCAATCAGTCCTACATCGTCAAGTCCACTAAAATACGTGTTTACCTTTCATTTCATCCTCCTCTTCTGCTCTTGTTGAGCATAAGCAGACCTTCTATTGTCCAGTCCTAAAGTTGTACGAGTACATCCTATGCGTTCGTCCCTTTTGACAACTACATTCCCAGTCACAGTTTCCTTCCCCAAAAATTCTAAAACCACGAATAACATATTACACAGTACTAATTTAATCATGAAAAAAAACCCTTAAATTTCCAATAAATTTTGGCAATAACCCAAGAAGTAGACCTCATTATTTTTTGTCACTCATTTTATCATAGAATCGAACAACCGCATAGAAATATAAGAATGATACAAATATATATATCAGAACTCAACATACAACAAGATCTAACAATCCAAATTTCCGAAGAAACCAACTTTCAGCATGACAGATTCGAGAATAACAAAGAGAGAGAGAGAGAGGGGGAGGAGGAGGAGACTGGGAGCTTACTACTCTCCGGACGAGAGGCTCGAGAGCGGAGAACAGCTTCTGTACGCGATCCATCTTCAGCGCTTCTTTGATGACCCTGAGAAAGAAAAAAAAAAAAAAAACCACCATTACCAACAAGAAGAGGAACGAGAACGCTAGAGAGAGGAAAAAAAAGAGGATGTTGTTGTTTCCGACTCTCTGAGGGCTGGGACTTTCTGTCTCTTCTTCTCGTCGCTGCTGCCGCCGTCGCCGTCGCCGTCGTCCACCTCGGGGTGGCGCTTCTGCGACGACATCCTTTTGTTGTTGCGCTGGTGGCGGTGGTGGCTGTGGTGGTGGTGACGGGACTGACTCAGAGTCGAGAGTCAGAGAGTCGGTCACACGGAAGCTCCCAATGGCATACGGACAACAGACGAGGGCTCTATCAGAGTTTTGAGGTTTAGGTGGTGTCGTCTCTGCGTTCTAGCTCTCCTCCCGCAGAGTTTGTTGCATATGGAACCAAAAATAGAGGCATTAAATGCTCAAGAGCCAAGAGATGGAGGGAGGATTGGGATAGATAGGATAGATAGGGTTTTTCCATGTGACTCCTTCAGAGAATATTTTGTTCCATTCCTTTTTTTTAATTAATATACACCTATTTGTGGGGATTTTGACTTGAATAATATTATTTTAAGAAAATTACCAAGGGAACCACCAAGATAGGGGACGTCACATATTTTGTTAGGGAACATCACACACCTCACACGTCCATCTCGACCATCTCACTTCATCTTTCTCCTACACAAATTCTTCATCCTCTTCCTTCCTCTTGCAATCTCTTCTTCTTACAACCCTGATTGAAGATAACAAGTTACATATCTCTTCTTAGGCCTCGTTTGGTTCGCGGAATGGAAAGAAAAGTAAACTGATTCCTTGGTATTTTCTTTCCTTTAGGAAATTATAATTCCTATAAACTTTCCTTTCCGGTGTTTGGAAAGATCGGGATTATAGCCGGAATATATCTTTAATTTCCATTATAGTGTTTGGTGTTTGTAAGGAAAGGAAACAAAATCAAGTCAATTTTCCAAAAATACCCTCGTGCTAATAAAAATAATTATTACTCAGAAATATTTTTGTCTAAAAGATATTATGGATAAAAATGGTAAATAATATTATGAACATGGATATTTTGGTCAAAACTTTTTGTAATAAATGCGGGAAAGTTGGAGGGAAAGTGATTCCTTAGATAAATGGGAGGAACCACTTTTTTCCCTATTTTTCTACCTCTTGGAAATCATTTTTCCTTTCCAACAACTTTCCTTTGGCTCCCAAACATAGGAAAAGAATCACTTTCCTTTCCCAAGCTCAAATTTCGGTAACCAAACGAGGCCTTAATGTATATTTTTAGATTTTTTTCAAGTAGAATTGAACACAACAATCTTTAGATTTTTTTTCTTTTTCTTTGTAGATTTCAATTAATGCATGTTGAAAATTTATTTCTTTCAAATACCATTATTGATGGTTTTGAACACAATTTTTAAGGTTTTGAAGCTTTAAAAATTGGCACAATCGGGTTGGAAATGACGAAGGACACTGCTAGAATCTTGGCAATCCTAAGATACACAATTTTCTGTCTTAAGACTGTAAGGATTCTAACAGTCCTATCTGTAGTTAGGACTATAAGAATTATGGCAATCCTAATTGTAGTTACAATCCTAACCCATAGGAAATTGTGATAGCCTAACATTTTTCGAGGGTATTTGGGTATCAAATGATAATTTTATTTAAAAACTGTTATATCCCCTATCAGCTTATGTGAGGCCCTTGGTAATTTCCTTCTTTTAATTCAAGTATGTGTTTGACGGGGCTTGTTTGCAACTAAAATATACACTTTTTGTAATTAAATATTATGATAATTTAATAACTCTAAATATTTTGGTTGTGAGAATCATTCATCATTAGTATAACATGTACCAAGAATGTCACAATCGATTGATAGATTGATTATAGAGATCTTATCTTAAGGTGTATAAGTTTTCTCGAGACTTATACCAATATAAGAATTGTGATCTTGTTGGGATACGAGAAGATCAATGCATGTCGAAAGTTGTGCATGTTATACTACAAGGATGACAAGGATCACGAAGACATGCCGATTTTGTGGAGATGATCATTACAAGATCTTCGGTACATGAAAAAAAATCGCTAAAGGGAAGCTGGTTGATATTTCAATACACTAGCTGCCTTTAACACCAAGGTTCCAAAGGTTGTTTATAGTGAATGAGATAACTTAAAACATGAGATGACATAAGTGAGAGTCGACCGAAGGTGTGTTAGATCATTCATCTGATGGAGAGGCATGGAAGCTCTTTGACCAAGTACATCGTAACTTTGATATGGGTTCGAGCAATGTTAGATTAGGGCTTTGCCAAAAGTAAAGTTTTTTAGCTTCGCCATATAAACTTTATAGAAGCAAAGCTTGGCATAGGCCTATAGCCTCGTCGTTATAATTAGGGATAAAATAGAACATCTGGTCCCCCATATTCACACCTAAAATGGCCTCATAAAAATATTTATTAAGCTATACAACCGATTGCAAGGACTTTGGTGATGGGCACCAAACTTCTCATTTCTGCATAGAGTATGCAATACTTCACCTATCAATATTGTTGGTCCATCTAAGGCCCGTTGCACCCAACCATATTCGATTTTATAATTGGTTACTGGGTGCGAACCTGAAGTTTCCTATTTGTGCATTTTTGGTTATGCAACTTATGTGCCAATTACATCGTCGCAACGTACCAAAATGGGCCCTCATAAAAGACAAAAATTTGCGAAGGTTATGATTCGCCACCGATTATTCTCTTTTTAGAGAATTTATATGCAATCTCTTTACCACAAGATTTGTAGATTATCACTTTTATGATATAGTATTTTCGTCGTTATTGGGAGATAAGAATGTCAGCACTATTCTTGAAGAACGACACGAATTGACGTGATCCGTGGCCACTCTGTCTCATTCGATCCATGTACCACTCAGTATGATAATAAAGTACGGAGGATCCTACATCTTTATACGATAACGCAAAATATGTAAGATGTATTCTCCGGTCTAGTAAAAGTGATGAGATCATATATACTTGTTGTAAATGTGCCTGCAGGATAGACGTCCCATGCGAACACATAACTTCTCCAGAAGGAAATGTCACTCATGAAGGACGACGTAGTGCATCACATGAAGGACAACGAGTTGCACTTGAAGTGCAACATAATATACTGGAGGGTAGCCAATCATATGCCCTCGGCCGGAACCGCGATAGACCCCTCGGTTCAAATGATTTTTTTCTCCAGAAAGGAGGAGATTGGTACCCCGAATCATGTCACCATCTCAAACTATCCAATTCGTGAGATTATTTTGGATTTTGAAAGCGTCCTAGAAGAAAAGAATGCACAAATCCCATATCCGAGAATTAGGAAATCTCCCTCTAGTATAATAGCTTAGAGAGTTGTAGAACATGAATGAGAAAATCATTGCATATATTTTTGCATATTCAATGGTAACTGAAATTGTACAATACAACGCCATTGAATTACCTTAAATTGGAGAATGTCAACGTAGAATTGATTTGTAAAAATAGAAAGAAGTAAACCAGGTGGAGTTAGAATCTTTATCAAAGAAAAAGTTGTTTGAGCCTATAGTTTCAACACGAGCCAATGTAAAACACATTGAATATAAGCGGATCTTCGTAAGGAAGCATAATGAGATGTATATAATAGTGTGTTATAAAGCACGCCTCGTGGCACAAGCCTTCTCTCAGTGCCCTATGATTGATTATGATGAGAAGTATTCTCCCACGAAATTGCATCATGCTACCTTGTCAATTTGGTAGTTTTTGAAAAACTGAACATGCATTTGATGGATGTGGTTAAAACGCATTTATTCGGGAATTCACACACATACACACAAGACACACACACACACACACACACACACACACACACACACACACACACACACATATATATATATATATATATGAAGAACTTTATATAACTGTTGTAAACAGTTCTAGACCATGTAACATGCTCTCAATCATTTTGAGACGTTCGCTATACGAATTGAAACAATCCTGATGGATATGGTATGACCGCCTAAGTGGATATTTGATTATCTAGGGTTATGTGAACAATGAAGTATGCCCTTGTATGTTCGTCAATAAATTATATTTTAGATTTACGATTGTAGCAGTCTATGTCGATGAGATGAATTTCATCGGGACTCCTGAAGAACTTGAGATAACTAGCTCGCACCTGAAGTCAAAATTTGAAATGAAAGATCTGGGAAAAACTCAATTATGCTTAGGTCTACAGCTTGAGTATTGTATCGATGGTATTTTGGTTCACCAATCAAGTTATACTAGAAGGTGTTACATCAATTTAATATGGACAAAGTAAAACCCATTAGTGCACACATATCGTCCGATCTCTAGATGCTAAACAATACTCATTTTTTTCTATGAAACACAATGAAGAGGTATTGGAACATGATGTTTCATATTTAAATGAAATAGACTCATTATTATACTTAACTCGATGCACTAGATCATATATCTTATTTGATTTGAATCTCTGGGCTAGATTTAGCATCACACCAATGTGCAATATCTGGAATGGCATAAAAGATACCTTATGTTACCTTAGGGTACTACATATATGTACTTATTATATTCCTATGCATCTCGGAATAGATCAAACCCTCTTTATATATCATAGCTCGAAATGATGCCCGTCTTATCATTTATGCCGACGTCGATTATCTATCTGACTATCACAAAGTAAGGTCCCAAGGTGGTTATGTATTTACCATTTGGGATACATTATTATGTTGGAATTCTATAGACCATGGTCGTCATTTCTTCAAATCATGTTGAGCTCATTGCCCTTCACGATGTCATCCGAGACTATATATGGTTGCAAGTCGTCAGTGAATATATTCGGTCTACGAGCAAATTTTCTTCTATCAATGATGTCCCAACGACAATATATGAAGACAATGCCCCATGCATTAACCAGATGAATGGGGGCTACATTAAGAGAGAATACCAAGCACATAAAATTAAATTTTTTCTTCTCGTGTTAACAACAACATCAAAAGATTGAAGTCAAGGAGATCATATCTCATAACAACCTAGCCGACATGTTTACAAAGTCCCTACCAAAGTCCAATTTTCAGAAGATTGTTTATGGCACCGGATTAAGCGAAGGCTCTCTATATTGCAATTCTCATACTTTGCGATAATGTCGAAATCATAGGAAATATCCAGAAGTATACTCGCTTGACCTTAATGTACTCTCTCTTTTTTTTTTTCTAACTTAGGAACATTTTCCACTAGATTTTTGGCACCCTAAGAATGTTTAAACCAAACACCCACATTAGGATAATCATACCTCTAGATATTTCCACATTCTAAAAATGTACCGACATTGACACATTTCTTCCCTTCAATTACGATTATTTCCACTTAATTTTCTTTATCAAGGTTTTGATAAATTCTATCTACATATGTATATCCCTATAAACTCGTGTTAATTACAGACCGATGTTGATCAACCCTAAAGACATATGTTGGCCACACCTGAAGATCGATGTTAATCATCCATGAAGATTGATGATGATCATTATGAAGATTTATACAAATTGATTATTGAGTTGTGCACACTCACGAATGAGTGTTATAGTTAGTTTTAACCAGGGTCGGCCCTGGCCCAGGGCGGCCAGGGCGACCGCCCAGGGCCCCATGAAATTTGGGGGCCCAAAAAAATTAATTTAAATGTATATATATATATATATATATATATATATATATATATATATATATATATATATATATATATATATATATATTAGTAATCTTATATTGAAAATAGAACTAATATATTAATATGATCCTTCTTTATCACAAAATATTTGTGGTGTAGTGGTAGTTTCTTATACTTGTACATAAGGGATCCTAGGTTTTAGCCTTGGCTGTATCATTTTTTAGTTCTATTTTTTTATATTATATATGGGTCCCATTTTAAAATTTTGCCTAGGGCCCCCATTAACTCAGGGCCGGCCCTGATTTTAACTAACTATTGGATGATCGTGCATGTCGACTAATAAAAATATATTTATCTCTTTGCAATCGTAAAAGATGATATTGTATCCAGTTGTCAAGTCATCATGTTATTATTATAAATAGAAGTCCACGGATCCTTAAAGATTTGAGCCACTTAGAATTTATCCATCTATTTTGTTTCTTAGTCTAATAAATTAAACCTAACAATTATATATTTATATAAACATAAGTTTTCATACAGAACGTCAAATTTAAAACATATTACAGAGATAGAAAATGGTTTGAGAAATTTGCAAACAAAGAACATATACGCCTTTAGTAAGGGCGTTTGGGTTAGTGTCATAATTGTTAAGTCCAAAACGCCCATACCGAGGGCATTTTCTTTTTTTTTTCTTGACCTAAATATTATTTAGAAAAGAGAAACACCCTTATTACCAAGGGCATTTTGATTTTCTTTTTTATTTTTTACATCTTTATAAGTTTTCTATACATAATAAAGTATCCGTAAATTTAAGTGAGACAAGTTTGTCGTAGCTCAGTTGTTACAATATATGTTTGTAGACTTAAGGTCACGAATTCAAATTCCAATATATGTA
>JANAVB010024414.1:0-25037 GCA_029216955.1 Iris pallida | reverse complement strand
AGAGGATACAAGGTCAAATCAAGTCAATCGTATATCGACTCAAGTCCAAGTAATACGGGAACACATGATCAAGTCAAGTCGAGCGCATAAGAGTACGAAAACAAGTATGGTGTATCTTATATCAAGTACATGATACGAAAAAGAGATGAGCATCATATATAGAATAAATAAATAAATAAATAAATAAATAAGCATCATGAAGCTTGTACAAAAAAGACATGATAGGACAAGAAAGAAATAGACATGAACAAGAATGAGTGAAAATAAACATGTATAAACAATGTAGAAGTTGGTAAGGTACACTTGCCTATTTTTAAAGGTGATGTAGTAATACAATCCAATCAACTTGTTATGCAATCATGCGATCAACCTACGTACCCCCATCATACCAAATTAATGTGTTAGATCTACGAATTCTATGAATAACTAATAATTCTAAATAATTAATCTCTAAGAAGGTTACTAATAATTGTGAATAAAATTAAATTAAATTATATTTTCCATATTTTAAGTTTTATTTGCAGATTAACTATAAATTTTAAGCCATTAGATTCAAGTTAATTTACAAACATAAGATTCATGGCATGCAAATCGGGACATTCTACTGACCAAAAAATCGATCAATACAAACTTGAAATTTTAGTGCACAACCATGTAGATTCTAGCATTGAACACTAGAATCGACAATTTACATGAATCCTAAATCAGTTATGAGATATTAATTTACAAGTTACAAATTATAGTTTCGGTGGATCTCTAATTGTCTACAACTTTTATTATTTAAATAGAATAATAAATTAACAATTAATTTTGAAATATGTTATAGGTCTTAGTTTCAAATTTTCAAAACATCAAACGGATGACGAAAACGAGTTCAGGATCTCATGAAATATCGAAAACAGCAAGACGTGATCGTATTTCAGACTATTGATACTAAAACAAATTTACAGAAATATAAGTTTTGAAATATGTCTATTAAAATATATGTCATAAAATCTTACACAACTGGAGCACACCTAAAAAAACAACTGGAGTGGAATGATGAAACCGGAATTAGGAGATATGGCACTTCCAAGTCGATGTTTGCTATAAAAAATGAGACTATTTTTTGACAAATTTTGGGACTGTTTTGGACGAATGTAGAGACATGTTTTGACAAATTTTGGGACTATTTTGGACGAAAGTAGAGACATGTTTTGGCTGATAGAAAGGAAAAGTGAAAGGATTTTCTATATATTTATTTCAGATTTATGTACTTATATTGATTCATAGGAGTTATTAATGATAAGATATGGATGAAGTTGCTTTCAAGTACATTTATGATTACGAAACAATTTAAAATATAGTTTAGATTTATATGTATCATCTATAATATTATTTAGAACTACCATAGATAAGAGCATATAATCCATACATGTGTATTATTTGAATAAGCTATATCTAATTTTATATCGAGTATGTATAAATACTAAATTAACTTCTATCTTAGATTAAATATATAATACAATCCAAATCCTAAAAATATTATTTATTCTACTAGTTATTTCTGATTACTTATTTCGAAGGCTAATTTAATAATTGATATCTAAAAAAAATAGAAACTGGACAGGGGATACAATCGAGGGGACTGAAGACCCCATACTGGCTATGGATTGGCTGATTTAAGAGGATCATTTTAAGCTATTAGAGACCAAGAGATAAATAAGATAACGTTTTCTCAACCTCAACTCCATTTGAAACACACGACTGGTGGAACATAAAGAAGAGTCATATCCTTGGTAATGATAAGGATATGAAGATTACCTAGGCCATGTTTAAGAAGGCCTCCGAGGATGAGTATCTTCCTCCTACAATTCGTTGGCAGAAGGAAAATGAGTTCATTCATCTAAAGTAGGGGTGCATGACTATGCGGTAATATGCAGCAGAATTCAACAAACTTGCCAATTTGCCAGCTTAAAACTTCCAAACGCGGTGACTCGAGCTTATAAACTCGATGAAGATTTGTGACTTGCCATTCAAGCTCAAGTTGCAGTGCCATAGTATCATACGATGAAGAAGTCACTCAACCATGCCCTCGCCTTACAGCCCAGTACCAAACTACATCCGATGTTGCGAATAATTCCACCCATAAGCGTCCTAGTACTATATGAGGAAACAAGTGCAGAAGCGTCACAATAATGGTGTCTATCAAGGACAGATCTAAGGGCGCCACTATACCAAGTGCAATCAGGGAGGACATTAGGCCAACGACTATTGAGTTACGAATAAGGGATGCTTCAAGTGTGGTTGCATGGGCCACACTGCACGCAACTACCAGGATGGATAACTGAATCAGCATCCTCTATATCATCAGCCTCAGTATAACCATGGTAAAGTTTCACAGGCTCCCCAGGCCGTATCACAAGACAACCAAATTTTTTGTCCCAATGGCAAGACTGAGTCTACGCAATAACTCAGGAGAAGGTGCTTGCCTCGAACACAGTTGTGTCAAGTACATTGCATTTTATTGGTATTTCAGCTCGAGTTTTATTTGATTTTTAGGTGTTACCCAGAGTTTTACATTGGCTGATTTTGCCGATGAGGACAAGTTTAATAAATCTTTGTTATATATGAACCTTAGTGTTAGTACACCATCTGTGCAGGAAAAAGAGTCGTATTTTGTCTGCCCAAGGTGTTAGGTTGTATCTCATTTCCGGTTGAGCGCTCAAATGGGGGATGACAATGGAGTTGGTAATTTAGTCCCACATTGGTTAGGAGGTGGGATCATGTGGTGTAGATAATTGGGATTGGTTTAGGTCTTACATGAGAATTCCTTTTTAAGGCATATGGGCCCAATTTAATATCGGATCCCATAGGTCAACTCCGGTTCGGGTCACACCGCATTCCCAACAAGTGGTATCAGAGCCCATGGTTATGGGACTAATTTGGGTGGCTCTAATTGGTTCGAGACAGATGGTGCTGAACGTTCATGTGTATAATCGGATTATACGGACTCTTTTAAATGTGGAGTAGGAGCATCAACTACACGAATTGGCTTCAAAGGTGGGTTTGACGAGCCCAAGGTGAAGCAAGACATTATGGCTGGCATACAATTGTGGTGTGGATCAACGTGTCAAGTTTGGTTTTGTGGTCGAACGGATCGAGATGACAATATGTTTAATCTCTTAGGGGCTCGGCTGGCTGAAACGAATAAAAAGGTAGCAAGGAGTGCAAAGTTTTTTTGGCTGGCG
The DNA here is from genome assembly GCA_029216955.1 of Iris pallida. Lineage (NCBI taxonomy): Eukaryota > Viridiplantae > Streptophyta > Magnoliopsida > Asparagales > Iridaceae > Iris > Iris pallida. Next base: position 21,807 of record JANAVB010024414.1, on the reverse strand, counting down.
GTAACGAACAAAAAGGTAGCAGGGGTGCTAAGATTGTTCGGCTAGCGGGAACGGACAAATATAGCAAGGTGTTAAGATTATTCTGTAATGCCCCGTCCCGCTCAGCTCAATCGGAGGAATCGAAATGCCAACAACGTTCGAACTTAGCCATGCAACGGCTTGCTTGAAGACCCGCTCAGTCTAGACAACTCCTCACTCAGGTGGGTGGCTTCGGTAAACTTGCCTCGGCTTGGCCTTCACTCTAATAAAACGAAAGTTTTCAAATGCACAAGTAGGCTTGATAATAAAAGAGACGAATCTACATAGCTAAGGGAATAATTCCAATTTGGGTCAAACTGAGGTAGAACATGGAAAGATCCTATGGTCGGCTTAGAAGTATCGTACGTCGTGCTTTCAAAATGACACTCGGTCCTTCATCCCGTGGCTTGGGACACAGAAAGTTGGTCTAAGTTGCCACAAAGCTATGAAATTATCCTAAGTCATAAGCGTCGCACACAAAAATGCTTAATGAAGCATGCACGGTCCCATCATCCAAGGCTTGAACATAGTCTTTGCTGTCCTACGGGTTAAGTTTTATCGCACAGCTTGTGTTGCCTCATATGTTCAATATTTCTTCTTGGGACTTCTGTCCGACGACCCCATCACAAACTGTTGTAATCGGCCATTATGGAACCCGCCTTACAGGAGCACAACCTAGGCTCGTGCGGTATTATGCTTTAGTGAGGATGATCGGTCCTACAGGACCGGGGCGTGACATAATGGTATCAGAGCACGGGTTTACGTCCTTGGACTTTCTATTTAATTCTTTAACTCTCGATTATGTTCCACAAACTCTGATGTTCCGTAATCGATATTATTAGTGCGCTCTCTCTCAAATGTCCTACGTGATGTCCATACAATAAGTATATATTTTGAAAAGTATCATAGAAGAAAATTGGTTGAACAAAGTTTAACTTTAAATAAGCACGGTTGGCTAAGTCGGGATGGACATATACACCTAGAATTGTGTCGACCTTAGTAAAGTCGAGTGTGGGATTCAATTCCTTTTGGACGACAAAGAGTTGAACTCGATTGAGTATATGGGATAGCTATCGATTGAGGGACTATCAAAATAACGGTATCGTTGATACGATACGAATGAATCGTGCTTGAATTTGAGGAATAGTTCGAACGGGGATTCAAAGTAATCAATTGTGAATCGAATGATACTTTTGATGATTTTTCAAATGACTTCATCCCTGAGTGGTGTATGAGATAGCCTCGGGGATGTCGATCGATTGAGGATATGGGGTGCAACGAGTCTATCAGCAAGCGAAGAGTACGCAAAGCCTTAGATTGACTATCATTGAGTAAGTTATAATCTTGAAGATTTTGACGAGTTGATTTGAACGAACTAGAAATGATGCGCACCGGATTGGGATTGTGCCGAATTCGAAAAAAAAAATGATTGAGTAGGTAAAAATGAATCGAGGTAAAGTTAAGATGTACAAACGGATGACTCGATTGAGGAAATCGATATGAATCGTATACGAAAAGTTAGCACGATTGGATGATAGCGTGCATGGAAATGATTTGAATATTTGAGAATGACACTAAGGATTGGAATAGATGTTGCTCGATGATTTGAGTTAGCATAGATTGATGCATTTTAAGAAAATATGTTGCTCGATGACTTAAGATAGACGGATGAATATACGTGATTATGGGTTTGAACGAAAGGATCATGCGACAAGTTTGGGGATTAATGATCGAATTTTCTATCTTGAAATATTAAAAAGATTGGGGTATATCCAATTCGAATAATAGCATCAGTTGTATGACTCAAAATTTGCAAATGAAGATCGTCAGGTTACGTATATTATCGATGGTATTTAGGCATATCAAAGATCGATATATGATAACTCGGGGGTACTCTGATTTGAGGAATGACGATCATGTAAAGTATTATTATTTTGATGAATGCTATACTTAGGATTTTGATTGGAATGAATGCATGGATGAAAATGATCGTGTCTTGATTTCTTTGATGATAACCACAACGTCGACGATCTTGTCTTGTGCGAGCGCAACTCCAGCCTCGCATATACGTCACGTCGAATTTGGGTCGATCGTTTCGCGTGAGCACTGACATGGTGATTCATATTCAGCAGGAATTGTCGAACTCGGGAGATCAGGGCATGGGAATTTAGATTGCTTCGACTTGTAGTTTGATGTGAAGGTGAATTCGAGGATTGTTCGGATGGTGATTGACGATTAAGTAAACTTGAGGATTGAGAAGATCTAATCTGTGTATCGAGAATGAATTAGTCTATACTCAATGCAAGAGTTATGCCCCGATGAGAACGATTATCCTGTGGGAGCGTTGGCATGGTGATTTCATGTCCACCGCGGATAATCAGACTTGTGTGAGATTGGGGCGTGACATAGTGTTATGCTAGACGACCTTGTGATCGAATACGTGAATTGTGATAAACGACTTAGAAAATATGGAATGAGAATTATGGTTTAGCGACGAATCGTGTCGTAGCATGCTTAACACGGGAAGGATGCATAAGTGGATTATATCGAACGTGTTCAAAGAGATAGACTACGCGAATTGCTTGTTGGACGAACGATATTAATATGTCGAGAAATTGGTTGAACATGACTTACCGTAGGATGGCTTTGCTGAACGATTCGGACCCCTTGGACTAAGTGTTGCAAGTACGAATAGAAGAAATACATGCTCGATGTTTAAAAATCTGAGTGATGCGAGCTTGGGTAAAAAAATCTCGTATTATCAACTTTGGTTTGACCTTAGGATTGGGGTCAGTATTGATATTATTGTTGGAAAACTATGATTCCAATATTGACGGATAACTTTAGCCTAGGAGCCTAACGGTTAGACGAGACGTCCATGTTTTGAGAGTTATCTTCGGCATGATTGATCTTGAGGATTGATAGAATGGGATACTGGTGGATAGAATGACTCAAGATTGTGAAAACCCCACTCACGAGGCTCAGCTGAAATGCATATATTTCAAGGACGTCTGAATATGTACACGATCTGATTCAAGTGAAAATGATGAATTCTCTATCACAAGACTTGGCTGACATGCAGGTATTTTGGGGACGCCTGGAATATGTGCATGATCCAACTAAGTGATACGTTGAATTCAAGTAAGACTGCAATAACTGAACGGTACCAAGGATTTTAAAATCGTGTTTCAAGGAAAAGATTGATAGTAGTTCGATCGTTGGTTTTAAAATAGAATTGAATATTGATTGAGGCATTGATGTAAGTCAGGTTTCAGGATTGGTTAAGGCGAAGGGCGTGCGAGAGTCACTCGATATTGAATCAAGTGATAAGTCGATAAGTGTACTCAGTAAGTTTCGAGTACAAAACTTTTTCTGAGTGGTGTATAATATAATGCCCCGTCCCGCTCAGCTCAATCGGAGGAATCGAAACACTAACGGCGTTCGGACTTAGCCATGCAACGGCTTGCTTGAAGACCAACTCGGTCAAGGCGACTCCTCGCTCAGGTGGGTGGCTTCGATGAACTTGCCTCAACTTGGCCTTCACTCTGATAAAAACAAAAGTTTTCAAATGCACAAGTAGGCTTGATAATAAAAGATACGAATCCACATATGTAAGGGAATAATCCCAACTTGGGTCCGACTGAGTTAGAACATGGAAAGGTCCCGCGGTCAGCTTAGAAGTATCGCACGTCGTGCGTTCAAAATGACACTCGTACCTTCATTCCGTGGCTTGGGAGAAGGGAAGTTGGTCTAAGTTGCCATAAAGCTATAAAATTAGCCTAAGTCATAGGCGTCGTACGCATAAACGCTTAATGAAGCATGCACGGTCCCATCGTCCAAGGCTTGAACATAGCCTTTGCTATCCCACGGGTTAAGTTATATCGTACGGCTTGTGGCATAAGTCTAGGCACACAAGGAACTTGGTTGTTTTAGTCGAACACGTGCACGGCACGTTCCCACGGTGCAAGTCTTAACATAGACTTTGCTCGTCAAGTTGTTGCACAACTAAGTTTGGCAAAGTTATGCTGGGTTATCGAAGTCATAACAAGTACTATCCCATATTTTATGCGGTTGTCAAAGTTATATAGTCCTACGATCTCAAGGCTCGTCATATAAAGTATGACTTGGATGATAGTGTCGCATAGAACACAAGTCAGTCTAAGGCACGAGCCTCGGTTGTCATAACCCGCACCCGTTATAGGGGTACGAGTGCATAACAACGCCCAGCCTACGCCGCAGAATCGGTGGTAGAACGCTATTCTAGGTCGCTAACTATCAACTCACGTAATAATATAATGTACCTGTCATAGATCTCAACTCCGAGTGGAGTACAAATAAAGATATGGTAATACTCAATCACAGTCTAAGCACGATAAGATATCACAGAAGTCTAAATAACTAATAAGACTAAACAACAACAACAACTAAATAAACTACTAAATAATAATATCTGAAAATAATCTCAGATACAATGTCAAAATCTTTACTTATTACAATTCAAGTTCAAACATGAAATCTAAAACAAGTCCTATAAACTAGTCATCTGTTTACTCCTGAAGGTCAGGACTCAGGGTGGCTAATCCCTCCTCAGATACATAGCAGGTAGGGCATATATCCTCAGGACAAACATCAGAAAAATATATCTAGTCATGATAGAACAAGCACACCGTATCTAGCAATCCCAAGTAAATGACAAAGACTATAAAGCAGTTATAGACAGTTATATTGATGAATCATGGAAAGTTTGAGACAGGTAATAAAATAGAGAAATAGTTTAAAGAACAAAAAAAAGTAAAACAACGAATCAGGAGAGCATAGCAATAAAGACTGTAAAAAGAGACAGCTAACTAGAACAATGTGATGCGAGTCCAATCTGTAAAACATGAGACAATATGATTCAAGTACATGCCACTAGTCCAGTGTATTTTGAGATTATGTTCTTGTCATATAAACGAGTAGCGAGTAAATACGGCACACCATACACTTGGCAAGCATACGATGGCTATCTTTCTTGTTTAGATGAGTGAATACGGCACATCGTACGCTCGGCCAAGCGGCAATGGCTATCTTTCTTGTAATACGGCACATCGCACACTTGGCCAAGCGACGATGGCTATCTTTCTTGTAGGGTAGTTTTTGTTGAATACGGCACGTTGCATACCGGACCCAGCAGCGACGACTATCTTGCTTGTAGTGATGATTCTTTTATGATTTGTACATTTAATACTTGTAGGTGTTTCGAGTAGATGGTTCTTGTGAGTGGTTCAAGTAATAGAGGCTAGACGAGTCAAATACATGTATTGCGAGTGAGTGAATCCAGAATACTAATACTTGTTGTGACAGAAAAACTAATACATGTTGAGACAGAGAATCAAATATAACTAATTAGAACTGAAATAGAGTAATCATCATGTAAATGAAAGAAATATTAGAGAATGTCTCGCCTAATACCCTGAGCGACTGATGTACACATATGTTCAAACTGGAGTCACAATGTCCTATTTAGAGTAATACAGGTTACAATGTGTTTAATATATAATAATTAAAATTTATAATGCAATCTATATGATACTAGGTCATTCTAAGTCAAAGTCAACTCCAAGTCAACTCTGATCAACGTTCAGTCAAACCAAGTCAACATCTATGGTTTGGTCAACTATCTAGTCAAAGGGGTCAATATTAGACTATTGGTCAAACTAGGTCCTAATTGGTCAACATGAGTTATTCTGTTTAATCTAGGGTTTGCCAAATTAGTCCATTTAGTTCTAGACTAAAGTACGATCAATCTGCAACTTAATCACTTAAAACAGGTTACATGTCCTATATTATATCCTTATGAATATACACCCACGTAATGGTATGTATATAACCATATATACTTTTCTAATGAAAATCCCCATTAACCCTATATATACAATATGAGACCAAACGACTCTATGGTAACTAAAGGATATACTAGCTAAGCCCCTAACATCTATGTGAATCAAATCCCCAAGTCAACTTAAGGTATATGGCTAAACCGTTATCCTCTACTACCTGTAATGTATGCCTCTAGGCCTTAACATGCAATGTCTTAATCTTTACCCATATGCCTAACATTACCTTAGCCTATCAATTGCCTATTTCCTATTGTATACATCTGGACTCAAGCATGACACAATTGAAAGATTCTCCTAGATAGAAGACCCCTCAAGCTAACACAACCTCTTGCCTATCCCTCTATATACAATATACTAACATTAATGCAAACACTCCTATGTAAGAATCCTATACATCTATGTCATCTCTCCATCTACCATGCTGTTAGGTAGGGAAGAATCCCCATCTGAACACAATCACTAGTACAATCTATACTAACTCAAATGACTGATGTATGGGATATAGTGGACTAAGGAGACTGAGCAAATAAGGATATGCAGTGGTTCTACACATGAATGAATGAGATTATACTAAGAGGTAATACAAGTGAAGGCAAGGACTGGAAGTAATATTCAGATTGGGCAACACTATGACTTAGGTTAAGATGGGAGCCCATTTCCTGTGAACAAAACTGAACTAATAAGCTAGTGAGCTCTAATACTCAAGACGCCAACAAACCCAAGTCATAAACTTTCCATCCACAATACCCCATGACTGATACCAAGAGGGTGATTGCAACATAGGGACATGGGCTCTAGTATTGGAGGGGACTGAGCAAGGTAAGTAATATGGGTATTTAGAGAGACTAAATCTTAACATATAAGACTGAACCAAAGTAATAATGGACTGGACTTGCAATAAACTGAACAATTAGTTCAAAATCTGAACTCTAATATGCCAAATCCACACTCAAGCTGCTACCCCCACCCCCTCTTATCTCAAGGCTGACTATGAAATCCTATGTTGGTACTTATATGGGTATCAAGACTAAACCAAGGGACTGGAGCCCCATTTATATCATTACTGATACATAATAGTAAGGGACATAACCCAATAACAAATTCCCCCCAATCCTTATACCTTTGACTGGTACTTAAACACGAGGGGACTAAACCAATATAAAGGGAAGGACTGAAACTCAATTAAGGATTAAGCAAAAAGTGAGGTGGGGATAACAGTTAGCAATATAACTTATATTTGGGGATTGGGACAGAAGTAAACCTAACACCTGAACCTTAGAATGAAGGACTGAACTTCAAAGGTAATGCATGACTGAATCTAATATTCAAGGGACTGAACAAATGTGTCTTAACTGATACATGAAATAGACTAATCTCTACTCATATCAATGACTAATGCAATAATGGGGGCTGCTACTACTAAACATCTAATGTGAGCAATGAAATCTGAATACTAAGAGTGGTAGGACATCAAAATGAATGTAGCTCGAATGAATCAATGCAGTGAATAATGGAACAAAACATTAAAATAAAAGAGGACAGATAGTTAGGTTGAGGGGGGGTCTGATACTCTTGTATCAGTGAAAGATACATTAAGGGACATAACCAATCGACGAAACCATGAACAGAACAGTACAATGTAATTCGAGGCCCCCTATCCAAATGATCCATGCAACCAAAGTCGATTGACAGTAATGAATTAGAGATGAACAAGGACTTATCCATCTAAACCAAGGCTCCACAATCCTTTCCTCATGACAGAACATGATGGAACAAAGCAGTGCAATGAGAGTGCTCGACTGAACAAGGTGAAGTGTATGAGCAAAAGGACATGAAGACAGAGGTTATACTCTAAGATGTAGTAAAATATACATATATCCTGAACTCTTGCATGGACTGAACAGTGGAGATGGATGCAATGGCTAAACAACTAAAGAACAGCACATATATTAGGACATAACATATAAATGGGGGTGTACAACTGCACTAAGTTAAGTATGCAGGCCATGGCACAGTAAGAACTGAACATGGCTTGAAGCCTAAAGTCCATGGTCGGTGGTCAATCTCTACCCTAGCTGTAGGAGTCAATAGAAAGTGAAATAACCCAGTGAAGGTCGTGATCCAAACCCCTAGTAGCAGGGGATATGAGAACAGTGCACTATATCCCAGTCGAGTGTCCCTATGGCCAAAATCACCCAATAGACCCCCATTAATTTCAACTCAGTCAAGCACCATTGCAATCCACAGATAATTAGCTGTCCAAAAATGTAATTACATCATAAATTGGTGATCAAAATTTCTTATGGGGCATTTCGTCGAACACTTGATATACCTTTTCAATACGGAGCGATACACCCATGATATGTACCTCAAATAGACACAAACTAGACCCAAATCATTCCTAGGGCTAGGGAGGACCCTAAATAATGCATCTACAACAATAAAACTGAAATCTAATAGGTTTAGAGGCTCTTACCAATTGGGAGTTAGAATCCCAATGAAAATTCTCTTAAAAAGTTCTCCCTCCAAATCCAATGGTCAAATTACTCCAATCCTTCCTAGCTACCCAATAGAGACCTACACTCCTCAAGAGGAGTAGTTTGCAATAGATTTGGTTGAATTTGGAGTTGATTTGAGAAAATGGGGTAAATTTGGAGAAGAACACAAATTAGGGTTACGGTTTTGATGAAAGGGGGAAGAAGGATGCTATGTTTACTTAAATAGGCAAGGGGACAGGCTTGTGTGGCCGGCTAAGGGCTGCCTTAGGTTTAGGTTTTGGTGAAATTGGCTAAAAGGCCTTCCTAACATATAATTTAAAGCCCCTTAAGGGAAAGGCCCAATGTAACTTAAGGTTTAAGCTAATTAATAGGTTCTAAATGACATACTAGCTAGATTAGAGTCTAACTTAAGTTGTCTAACCTCTCTAACAAGTTTCTATGTTCATGACTAACCTCTAATCAATGTAGTTCTAAGGTTTTACTTAACAAGACACTAATACGATTCATCAATTTAAATAATAATAAAATAATTAAAAAAATTACCAATTACCAATTACCCTTGCTCTAGAATGTGGTGGTGACATCGGTTGGTTCAAGGACAAGTGTGCCACGGTCTATGGGAACAAATGAATACGTTTGTTCAGGTCTATCTGGAAGGCTATGCAATAGTCGTTCCTTGTGTTTCAAAGAATCTAAAGTACATACGACCGTTGGTCGCCGAGAACGGTCCCGTGGCTTGGGAGTCTCGCATGAAGAATGGAAAGCATGGACATGGATAAAGAAATTTAAGGAAGAGAAAGAAAGATGTATCATCTGTAGGCCTTGCATTTACGTTGAGTCTAGAAGTCGTCGTAGGTGCGTGGTCATAGACAACTTGTCGACAAGGTGTAGTCTTCTCGAATGATCACCAGGGCACCGGGATCATGTCGGCCTGGGAGAAGTGAGTTATAGCCTACGCTAGTTATGAATCGGCGCGTACCAAAAGCGAATCGGCACGGGTAATTCAGGAACTTTTGCATGCGTGCGAAAGGATTCGCCGTCTACCCCAGCTATAAGTCCAAGATAACTTGACATTGCTAGTAACCTTTCATAAAGATAAGCTGGTGTGCTAAGCGGCAATCCGCATGCACAATGTCGGTCGAATTAAAGATAGCGTAAGCACGGCACGAATTGAGTTAAGAAGGTATGCACGGTTGAAACACCATTATGGAGCCTAAGATTTGGCTATAGCAAAGGCACGTACTTCGGCACGAATGTGGCATCGTGTTTGAGTCGTCAACACAAGTTCCACAAGTCAGAATTGGGTCGTCTCGAGTTAAGTCAGGAAGGGTCGTAAGGCAAAGTTGGATAAGTCATGTTGAAATGTGAGGCACGACCTCGATGTTGGACGCACGAACCAAGTCGATGACACAAAACATGTTGCGGCCCAACGTATGGTACGAAGGGCAAGCACGAAATGGTACATTCATGTTGCATACACGAGAATAGTCCAGAGGCACAATGATAAGCAAGTTATCAGTGCAATGGCACGATGATGGTCTAGAGACACAAATAGGCCAAGAGTCTATGTTCTAAAATCGATCCTAAGGCAAGAATAGAAAGACAATAAAAAAGGATTATGTTGCACAAAGTAAATAAAGGTATTAGTTTTGTATGGGTGGGCGAGGAGCTCACTCCACCAGTATAGTTGATAAGCTCGTTGGCACGGAGCTCGCTTGGATGCGTCGAGGCACGGAGTTCCTTGGCATTTTGAGGCGTACGGCCGCTTGGAGTCGAAACTTATACGGAACATAATATATGGACATCGCCTATCTGAAGTATCTGATGGCTCGTCAATTGTATCAAGAGGTGAGAGAGAGATGAATGACTTATAATCAGAGAAAAAAGTGAGCTTGAGTGATTGTAAACTTGGCTACGCGACTTTGTAATCTTATGTTCATTATCAATAAAGACTCTGATTTTGTTTCAATGCTTGTATTGCCTCGTATATTCAATATTTCTGCTTGGAACTTCTGTACGATGACCCCGTCGCAAGAAATTGTAATCGGCCATTATGGAACCTGCCTTGCATGAGCGTAACCTAGGCTCGTGCGGCATCACGCCTTAGCGAGGTCGGTCGGTCCTACGGGACCGGAGCGTGACATATTCGAGTAGCGAAAATGAGCTAAGGTGGAGATTGTTGGATTGTATCTTATTTCCGGTTGAGCGCTCAAATGGGGGTGATAATGGAGTTGGTAATTTAGGAATCATGTGGTGTAGATAATTGGGATTGGTTCAGGCCTTATATGAGAATTCTCATTTAAGGTATATGGGCCCAATTCAATATCGCACCTCATGCGCCAACTCCGGTTTGGGTCACACCACGTTTCCAACACAAGGAACCTGAATTCTTTTACTCTTATGGTCTGACATCAAAGACAATTATCACGTCCCAGTCCCAAAATTTATAAGGAATAGAACACTTGGCATGCCAGCAGGCACACTCCATAGGTATACCCAATTCAATGGACCCGTACCTTAAGTTGTAAAATATAATTATAATCATGGCAGTCATAAGTATCTATACTCATACACATATACAAATACAAAATAACAAGAAATATGACATCATCGTGCTGAATAAAGAAAACTAAAATAATGTGAAATAAAAATAAAATAGTCACATGGAAAAAACCTATGGATACAAGTCTCAGCAAAATAAAATAAACGATACAAGTCCCAAATAAAATGTAAAAGAAACCACTACAAGTCCAGAGCTTTGATAAGATATAAAATAGAAATATCAATAAAAGAAGAACTACTCCGATGTAACCTCGTCCTTCTCAGCTAGTGCAAAAGACGAATATACTCCGGCCCATACTTCTCAGGAAAGATCTTGTCAGCTATATCTAGGAAATAACTAGGTCCCCAGGGGATATAGCAAATCACATAATATACAAGCTAAGCTATAGTAAATAAAATATCTCGGGGTGACTAAACCAAACTGATGTTTTGAGGACAATGTTCACAAGCACGGACATCTCCAAAGTAAAAGACATCCAGATCTGACGGACATATAGTCATAGCTCTGGTACTGAAGTCTCAACAGTAACTAAGAGAGAACATGGATCACAGAAAACTGGTAGTCTCTCCGAATAAATATATATATAATATAAAAGTGTAGTGCACAGTATGACCCCCAGAAGTCGTAATTGTCCTCAACTCTCAAGAATCAATAAGTTGCATCTACAACTTACCGTTCTGACCTCTATCTAGACGACAAATCCTATGACATATCTATAAAAATTAAATGACAACCACCAACCTTAAGCTACATGTATCAGAAAATCTAGTAAATATGGAAATCTAGCAAAGGTATCAGGAATCACATGTGTCAATCATGTGTCATATCCTACAGGTCTAAATGAAAATAAAATTCATAGATCTTAGGCAGGCTCTATATATCAATACTAGACAGTTTAGCAGTTGAATGCACCCGAATATAATTTGGAAGCACATATTGATATAACTACTATGGTCCAAGGCAGTAACATATATAGAAGAAATAAAATAAAAGATAAACATGAACTGACAGTAGCAAGGGGCACTTTCCTAATTTTGCAATATAAAAATGAAAAGTAGCTCTCATGTCCACGCTTCCGGAACCTAGTGTCCTAAATAATTAATTAACTACATTAAGTATTTAACCAAGCAACTTATAATATGACTTATTTATTTAAATTAATATTTTAGACCATATTAACTATATCCAAATACCTTATGGAATCATTTAGATTCATACACAACAATACACAAGTTCTATGAGACACTGGGACCTAGTTTTATGGTTTTTGACTTCCAAAATTGTCATTTAAGCCTCTACTTCAAGGGCACACAAAAAAATCATCTAAAATCATAAAAATAATAATTTAAAATTATTTTATACAAAAATAGGCTATGAATTCCACATTTGAAATTCTAAAAAAAAAATATATGGCTAGTTAACTTCTATGTCGGCTAGTCTACCCGAAAGTTGTATGGAACAACACCAACTTTCTATATAAGTAAAAATACATGAAATATTATTTTAAAACATATTTAATACTGATTATTTCACAAACGATAAACTTATATTGATCATCCACTCATTCCTTAATTTATAGCTATTATATCTCAGTAGTTTACCCTAAAAGCTAGTATTTTGATCCCTACTTTTTCCGATCAGATCTAAGATGATAAAATAAAAAAAATGCTTAAAAATCATATTTAATAAACCTATACTAGATTCATTTTTGAAAAATTCCAACAATTCATAGGGTTCTTTCACTATGGTGCTAAAAATCAATGCTATCGTAACCCGATTTCTCAATAATTATACAACTCTTAGAGATGAAAATATGGAGTAAAAGAGATCAAAATATAATTTTTAAGACATGAAACTCAAATTTCCAACAGAATTAATAGCATGACATTCGAGATAGAAAAATATTAAAAAAAATTCCGAATCCTTTGCTAGAAGGGTTGTGGGTGCTCCTTCCTGCCAAATGTCCCAACTTTCTTGTCTTGTTTGCTTTCTAACCGCTTCTTGATGGGTTTGAAGGTGTTGGAAATGGCTCTTGAAGTTTGGATGGTGAAGATGGTGCTTCTAAGGTTTTTTTTAGGAGATGGATGGATGGATGACGAAAATAATATATTTTTTGAAGGAGAAAGAGATGAAGGATGAAGGGGATGATGAAGGAGGGGTTTGGATGGTGAGGGGGTTGTCAAATATGGATAGGAAGAGGGGGTAGTGGTCGGCCACAAAAGGAGGAAGGAGGTGGAAGAAATAAATTAGGGTTAGCGTTTGATATGAAGTAGTTTATATATATGGGCCTTTGTGTATATGCGTGGAAATAAGTTTAGGAAACCTATAATAGGGGGTGTTCGGCCAAGGGGGTAGGGTATGGTACGTGGCCGAAAACTACATGACATGGGCACCACTTGATTGGGTTGGTTAATTTGTTAGTTGGGTTGGCTGGTTGGTTGGCTAAGGATTTAACTAAACATATCCATATATAGAACCTTCTAATATTTATGCAAATATAATACAAAAATATGAATATAAATGGAAACATATATATTTATAATGTATTTTTATGTCCAACATGCCTACATAGGTTTGGGTTTGGGTTGGAAGAAGTCGGAAAAGATTTGGTACAACCGGGTCTCCTAAAAAGTCAAAAAGGCTTATATATCTAACTAATTAATCAAAATATGACTTGGGCCAAAACTTGAATTGTTAACATGCAAGGAACTAAAATATGACTATGCCTTCCCTACCATAGTTAGTATGCAAGTCATGACACCCGACTAAACTAGGCATGCCATACTTTCTTGTCAACATGCATATCCAAAATCATCCATGACTATAGTCATTTTTTACAATAAAAAGAGAATTAAAAATATTAGAATAATTAAAAATTCAACAAAATATATTTAACCAATTAAATATTCTTTTATTTTTGAGGGATTTTATATCCTCCCTCCTTAAAAGAATTTTGTCCTAGAAATAAAAAAATAATATCGTACAAAAAATTGGAAGACAACTAAGGAAACAAAACACATTATATACCTTGATCCTCAAACAAATGAGAAAAATGTTATCTTATGGAATCTCACGCTCCCACGTAGACTCACCCGGTGAATAATGCTTCCAAATAACTCGGATAAGTCTAATGGTATGACCTCGTAATACCTTCTCGCTAGGTCAAGAATCCCAACATGATGCTCCCCCTAAGATAAAGTTGGCCCAACTGTAATCTCAGAATGACCAAGCACATGACTAGAGTCTACTGCATACCTTCTCAATTGAGACATATAAAAGACAACATGCACACCCTCTAGTGATGGAGGTAATCTAAGACGATAGACTACTTCTCCCACTCTCTCAAGAATATCAAAAGGACTGATGTACCTTGCACTTAGCTTTCCCTTGCTGCCAAATTTGATGGTACCTCGAGTCGATAATATCTGCAAACACACATGATCGCCTTTCTTGAACTCCAAAGGTCGACGATGTGTATTTTTTCAGTGCTTCTATCTATCTTGAGCTGCCTGAAGATGCTTTCGAATCTGCTTCACCTTCTCCACTATTTGAGTTACTAGCATAGGACCAAGAATCTGACTCTATCCCAAGTCATTCCAACAACTGTGCACTTTCTTCCATATAGTACCTCAAAAGGTGCCATCTGGATACTTGGTTGGTAGCTATTATTATAAAAAAAATCCACAAAGTGTAAGTGATCCTCCCAAGATCTTCCAAAATCCAATATACATGTTCTCAACATGTCCTCGAGCATCTGAATCGTACGTTACGACTGTTCGTCAGTCTGAGGGTGATATGTAAATCTACAATCACGATCCGACACAATGCTGACAGGTACGTCGTACAACTTCATAATCTGTCTCATGTACATATCTACCAATACCTCATCCATAAAGCTGTCTTCTGAATGTCTTCCTTCTGTACCATGATCTGATGGTATCCAGACCTGAGGTCGATCTTGGAAAACACTCGTGCACCACTAAGTTGATCAAACAGGTCATCGATACGCGATAATGGATATTTATTCTTAATCATCACCATATTCAATTCCCTATAGTCGATGTACAAGCGCACAGACCCGTCCTTCTTCGACACAAATAAGATGGGCGCTCCCCATGGAGAAGCAGTAGATCGAATAAATCACTTATCCAATAATTCATCTATCTGGGCCTTCAACTCTTGTACTTCAGTCTGTGCCAAACTGTACACATAAGAAGAAATTGGCTCCGCTCCTGGAACCAACTTTATTGTGAATTCAACCTTCCTGTCACGTGGCAATCCGGAAAGCTCTTCTGGGAACATGTCTCAAACTTTGATATAACCTGCAGTAGTCTTGACTTCTCCTCTGCTATATGGGCCTTTAAAGTGGGATGGGTACCCTGCTCTATAGAAAACATATGTGTTGTTTAAAAGAATTGATATAAAAAGCAAGGAGTAGAGTTATGACTATATTTTTTAAAATATAGAAAGGAATGAGCTATTGGATGTGTGGCTTGATAGAAAAGATACGAATGTGCTTTTTTTTTTTAATTGTTGTGGTTGATATGAATTATCTGATGGAAGTTGTACTCATGTATTGGTCTCGGACAACATGTACATAAAATAATATTCTATCGAACGACTTTCTGGGCATCAAATTTGTTCGACCTAAAAGAGATTATGATAGCACCCTGAGGAAGTAAAATCCATGCGATCAGGGGATATTATGTCTATTAGTGAAGAGATGAATCATACGACATAGTGAAGAGATGAACCTTGTGTCCTAAATGTTAATATTCGCGAGTATTAGTAGAGAGCTGAATTGTGAGTCACATCTGCTAATCATGAAAAATCACCAATGGACCATCATGTGGTTAGGTCGCATACTAGGATATCCTTCTTGCAAAGATTAATGCAGAAATGAACATGAACTTATTTCAGATTGTTCTAATCATTGTCTTGTACATGGATGGATCATCGACTGTGAGTAAGAATCACAGTATAAGTGATATTCGTATTATTTATGTTTTTTTCCATAAAACTACTCTTATGCATGCATTACACTGCGTATGTCAATATAGAATGAATAGTTATCGTGCATGGAATTGTCCCTACTATATACTTGAATGAAATATGAAACTTGGCCTTCGATTATATCTTCAAAATGAGTAGTATGACTCTTATTCTGTACATCATAAACTGAATGCATGTAAAAGGTAGCAAGATCATTAGTAAAGTAATCTTTTTCTCATATGAATACTTAGTGGTGGTTTCAGCTAGAGAGTGTACCATTTGTCTTTCACCAATACAGTAATGTACTTACCCCCCCCCCCCCCAGTTTGTATGAAAATGCCAGATGTTATAATGGATGTTCCAAAGCGCTAGAAAGATTCTCATCATTGGGAGCCAAAAAACAGAAGAAGATGCACAGAGTTGTTTTTTGTACAAAAGAATATAATGTATGGAATGATATCATTATAATTTTGTATAGTTCAAGTGTGATGTAAGACAAATTATTGGCATGTATCAAATAGCTATTGGGAACCTTTGCAATCATTAAAGGTTAACAATAAAGAGACTTTGTTCCTTATATCCTTGTGTTCATTTAATTTATGCGATATTATCAGCTGCTTGTAATTCTGATCATTTTATTTTGTTGTTATGCAAGTTCTAGTCTTATGTAAGCGTAACTTAGGCTTGTACAACATTACACCCAGTGGTGTCTTTATGGTCCACAAAAATCGGGACTTGACACATTCGCCCCAGCATCTCTCCATGGGGTGCACCTGTCCTATTTGTTAAAAAAGACGGATCGATGCGGTTGTGCATCGAATACCGAGAGATGAATAAGGTCACCGTCAGAAATAAGTATTTGTTGTCAAGAATCGACGATTTGTTCGATTATCTTCTAGGTGCATCAGTGTTCTCTAAGATAGAAATTCATTCCAGCTACCATCAATTGAAGATCAAGCCAGGAGAAGTGCTAGAGTCTACATTCTGTACAAGATATGACCACTATGAGTTCTTAGTGATGTTATTTTGTACAACCAATGCCCCAACTGCATTCATGGATTTAGTGAACTGAGTATTCAGATCTTTCTTCCACAAATTTGTGTTCATATTCATTGATAACATCTTAGTCTATTCGAATAGCAAAGAAGAATATATGGAACACCTGAGGATTGTGCTGCTGACTCTACGAGAAAAATAGTTGCGTGCAAAGTTGAGCAGGCATGAATTCTAGATGAGCAGTGTGTTATTCCTTAGTTATATCTTCTCATCGAAAGGTATTATGGTCGACCTGAAGAAAGTTGAAGCCATCGTCGATTAAAATAGACCAGCTCAGCAGGTGAGAATCGAAGTTTTCTTTACTTGACGAGTTATACGAAAGATTTACAAAAGGTTTTTTGAAGCCTGTATTGCCTCTAACTCGCCTCATATAGAAGGGAGTCACATTTTCGTGAGCGAACAACTGCATGGCTTGCTTTTAAGGGTTAAAGCAACGGCTCATTTTAGTCCCAATTCATTCTCTTTCGGATATTATGAGGGATTTCAGATCTACAACGATGTGTCGGATCTGGATTTGGGATATGTATTGATGCCTAATAGAAAAACAATCTTGTATCAATCCCGATAGTTGAAGTCGTATGAGAGAAATTACCCTCCTCGTGATTTGGAACTGGTAGATTGTGTTTGTATTGAAGTTATGACGACATAGTTTGTATAAAGCGTCTTGTGAATCTTCATCGACCACAAGAGGCTCAAGTATATATTCACGCAAAAGGATTTAAATTTTAGACAAAGGTGATGATTGGAGCTTATCAAGGATTATGACTTAACATCACATATACACCATGTAAGGGGAATGTTATGGCAAATGCATTGAGACATAAATTATTGGATCCCTATCAATAGCAACAAAGATATTAAAGTACTTGAAGAACATGGGGATGGGGTTTTAGGTTCGTGGTCAATACATACTGATAGCCCAGATTCAACTCATGTCGAGTCTACTTGAGAAAATCAAGACTACACAAAGAAATGATAAGTTTCTATGGAAATCCGTAGGCAGATGGCAGAAGGAAAGGCCGCATAATTTGAAGGTGGGGCATTACAAATGAAGGGAAGAATATGTGTTCCAAAGGACAAAGTGATCCAGAAAGAGATACTTACATATGCTTATTATGTAAAGTGTGTGTTGCATCCTGGCAGTTCAAAGATGTACAAAGATGTATGCGCAACTTTATGGTAGCATGATATGAAGAAGGACGTAGCTCTCTTCATATCGTTGTGGCATGTCAGCACGTGAAGCCGGAGCACCATAGGTCCGATGGAGAAATGCAAAATCTTGCCATTTCAGAGTAAAAATGGAAGCACGTCTCTATGGATTTTTATTATGGGCTTGTATAAGATGTCATAAAGGAATGATGCGATTTGGTTTATCATGGATTGCTTGACCAAGTCGACTCACTTGATTGCTATCAAAGTTTCTTGGAGCGTCGACCATTTGGCCATATCTACATTGATAAGATAGTTTATATAGAGTGCCAGTATCTATATTCTCTAATTATTATGGAAGATTCTTGTCACATTTATTGAGCAGTCTTCAATCGGTGATGAAGACCAAGTTAATATTCAATTTAGCATATCATCCTCAAATCGATGACTAAACAAAACGAACGAATCAAATTCTCAAAGATATGTTACAGCTCTGTGTAATGGATTTGAAGTCAAGCGAGGATACACATCTACCAATAACAGGATTTTTATATAGCAATAACTATTAGTCAGTCATACAGATAACTCCGTACAAAGCACTATATGGGAAGAAATATAGGTCATCCATATGTTGGGATGAAGTAGGTTATAGTATAGTGTCCAACTCCCCAGCCAGCAACAATGTACTGGCAACCCTATTGGTATCGATTTTTCAGGATGGATTAAATTAAGACTATTCCTTTTATTGGATTGACTCTTCGGAATCATGTCTCATATGCAGTTGATCGTATCTTGGAGAAGAACTCTATATAATAGTCACTTCTATAGACCTTTCCAGTATTTGTTTTCGATGTTGGTTTTAATTTTTGTTGCTTTTGGTATTGCTTTTATGAATATATTTTTGTGAATATTTTTGATGGTTTTCATTGAATCTTCTTTCTCGATTTATGCATTCATATCGAATTCTAGAAGAAAGAAAGAAGATGAGTATTGATCATCTGTTGGTGCATATGCAGGTGACCACGTGGGCACAGCTTGAACGAATAATTGGAGACCTCTTTCTCTCGACAATTCTCCAACAATGAGTGGCTTTGATCCTTCTCTCCTTTGACTCTCATGTTTTGTTTATCGATTAATGATAATTTTAATAAAGGAACTAAATAAAGAGAGTAACCATATTATGTTGCAAGCTTGTCATATAGAATGATAATATGCATGCTTGTTTTATAAAATATATGTTGTAATATTGTGCTAAAAAGAGATGAATTCATGAATGATGTTATAATCGTAATATGGAATATTTCAATTGATAGATCGAATAAAGTAGAACATATTAGGAATGTCAAGTTTTTTGTTATCTTGCATGCATACTTAAATAATTAATTTTTTAGGCATGCATGGTCATGGACAACTTGTACAAATCTCTATAAAACTTCAATGTTTCAAATACACATGAACACGCCTTATACAAGTGCAACTTAGGCATGTACAATATCATGTCCAGTGACGACTTATCGATTCGACGAAATTGAGATATAACACTGTCACTCCTAGTTTTCAAAATTAAAGGTAAATTTGTCATTTTCCATATTTCAATATTTTGGGAATTTTTATTTATTAATATTGATTTTAAGGGATTTGTTTAGTCGGGTTTGAGTTTCGTCTCGTTCCGACTTGTGTTAGTGACCAGAGTAGCTTAGGCTCTAGTCGGAACCCCAAGATAAGTTAGACATGGCCTACAAACCCCACTAATTAAGTTAGTGTAATTACACTAATCCTACTTGATTAGAATGGTTAAATTAGATACTTAAACTTGACCTTTTTGCACATGACTTAAGTTGACCCAAAGGAGACCAAAGGGAGGCATTTTAGACATTTCATAAAACCCAATTAGGGCTCCCTTGGCCGACCACATCAAGGAGGATAGGTGTCCTCTCATTTTATTTCACACTTGCCTCTTTTTTTCCTAAATTTTTTCCCCCAAACTTCAGAGCTTCCCTCTTGATTTTGATCTCCAAATCCTTCCATTCTTCCACCAATATTCCATCATTTCTTTCCATTCAACCAAGAAGGAAGTGCTAGCAAGGATTGAGAGCAAGGATCAAGGAAGGGTGTCCATTTTGGAGGAGCTTTCGTGTCGGAACCGTGTCCTTTGAGTGTATCATTGGGATCCCACTCCCAATAGGTATAATCATCTCTTTATTTCTATTTTCCTTACATTTTAGATAGATTTGCATTCATTAGAACCACCCCCATGCATGAACCACCATTAGTTTTGGTTTAGAGGCTCTCATGAGTCCTCTCTAGGAAGTTAGGGTAGTTTTGGTGTCCCCATGGAAAAATTTCCAATGGAGGCACACCATGTGTTTAATTGTATGCCTAATAAGTTTATTTGTGTTTTAATTTCAGTTTTGCATATGTTAGAGAGTGGATTAACCATGGTTAGGATGGTTAGATTGGTTTTCATTTACATGCTAATGTTAGAATCTAGCTACTTTAGCCTACAAGTCATGTTTTAAGTCTCTACATGTCACTTATATTATATTCATATAGTGGATTGTTTTATGTATACATATTTGTATATTGGATATGTTGTGTTGTGAGAGTGAGGGTGTGGATCTATATATGTGCTTGTGTTTGTAGAGTGTGTAGTGGAGAAGGTAGATGTTATATGTTGGTATAGTGTGTGTGTTGGTAGAGGGGGAGGATTCATAGAGTGGATATGTGAGTGTTTGTGTGAGTGTATATGTGAGTGTTTGTGTGAGTGTATATGAGAGTATATATGAGAGTATTCGATGAGTGTTAGTGTAGTGTGTGCGTTGGTATAGTGTGAGACATATTTGTGTGTGTGTGGTTGTAGTGAGGGAGTGAGAGAGTAGGAAGAGGGGGAGCAAACAACAGCCAAGAGGGGGGGACAACAAAAGGCTGCTGCAGGGCAGTAGCAGTAACAGCAGCAAGGCTGCTGTTAGCCCCACTTGGCACCCCTTTTTCACCCCATATTTGGTAGTTTATTGACCCCTTTGTGTGTGTGTGTGTATGAGTGCTTAGTTAGGAGTTAGTTTCTAGGCCTATGTTAGTGGTTATGTGGATGATAGTTAGTATGTTAGTTGTCTATGTTAGATATCTTAGTTTATGTTAGTTAGTGAGTTAGCTAGTAGATGTTAGAGTTAGTATATAGATAGATGTTAGAAATGTATAGATAACTAGTATCCTATCTTAATATCTTAGGATACTAAGAGTGGGGTCTTAGAATAGTGGTATTAGGATACCTTAGATACTTTACCTTAAGGTAATGCATTTGCCTTATCACAAGGTAATGGTTTACCCTATTGTAAGGTAAGGTACGGGAATACCTTGGTATTGAGATACATAGTAAGGTATTGGGATACCTTGGTGAGGTAATAGAAATTACATAGGGTAAGGACAAGGTATTAGCCAAGGTAATGGGTTAGATGTTAAGGTATATATTTACCTAAGTTAAGGTATTGGATCCCAACCAAGGTATTGGTATCGGGATGCCAATATGACCAAGGTATATGGTATCTTGGTAGGTAAAGGTTAGAAATAGGATACCTAGACTAGAGTTGACCCCATTTGACTATAGTTGACTATTTTGACTTAAAGTCAACTAAAAGTCAATATTGGACCTAGA
>JANAVB010024413.1:0-21022 GCA_029216955.1 Iris pallida | reverse complement strand
GCTACTTTATCTCCAGTCTCTGGTAAGATTATCCTTATCATCACGTGCTCACCTTAATTTCCATCCATACCTTGGCTGCGTGCTCCCCGCCTTGAAGGTTCTTGCTTCGATCGAGCAGATCTTTTGTAATTTCTTCTAGGGGTATTGCAATGGCATTAACAAACATCACTGGGCTAGCTGGGATTCCATGGGCTCCCACTGAGGAGGGGGTTTGGGATTCACCAAACTTACTCAATCGTTAAAGCTTTCTCGATAAAACTGTGGTGGAAACTCCGCACAAACGAGAATTTATGGACCAGGTTTATGAAGAATAGGTACTTCAAGCATATCCATCCATCAAGGCCACACCAATAGCAGATCATCAGCGGCTTGGAGACGCATCCTTAGCGGGCGAGAACTGGCCGAGCCAGAGATGAACTTCAATTAGGAGACAGCGAGTCGGATCCATCGGAAGAGATGGATTGGGGATACCTTGATCACGAGGCTCACAAAAATCTCGACGGATAACGAATCAGAGACTTCTGGAACAACTTTAGCGAAGACTGGAACTGGGACAAGATTCGCGAATGGGCCGACAATGACACGTAGAGACCATTCGAGCGTGCGGCTTAAAGATCGGCCCGCGAGGCCGACGCACTGAGATGGATGCGTGAGGCTTCCGGGGCTTTCTCAGTGAGGTCCGCGAGACTCGCTGTCCGCGATCCAGGGCCGCCGCATCAGCCAATCAATCAATACTGGCACTCTGACATCCCCAAGAAATGGTCCTTCCTCATATGGAGAGTCAGTAGAAAGAACTGCCGACCGATTTATCCTCAACACCATAGGGACTACCTTGCTTCCGCATGCAATTGTGCTCAGAACGTCAGATCGAGACTATCGACCACATCTTCTACCAAGGAAGCCTGCCAGGAAGGTTTGGAGGATCCTCAGCCAAACCTACAATATGGAGCCGGGGGGCGATGCTTCCACGATCTAGCGATCTCTTGGGTAGAGCATCCCACGCCACCAGATCGTCGCAGCGGCGCCACATGGGCGATTTAGAAGAATCTCAACAAGGCTAGATATGAAGGTCACCAATACTCAGATGACCAGCTCAGTCGGGAGGTCTTCCGCCAATGTCGCAAAAGGAGCACTATGTGCTCCCACAACCGACTTCTTTCTGGCTTCCCCCCACCCCTAATCCTAGGCGATCATGCAGTCTCCTCCTCTTTTTCTTTTTGGTGGTATACTTGTACAGTTCTGACTTGTATATGCTTCAGGCTTCGGCATTTTGAGCCTTGATTAATAAAAAAGGGGGATTTATTAATATATATATATATATATATATATATATATATTATAATATTATATATTATATATTATTATATATTATTATCGTAGATAAGAAAAAATATATATATATATATAGATAAGAAAAGAAAAGATTTGGAAAAAAATATAACCTAAGTGGTCGGCCAAGTGGTCGGCCCCACCATGTGGGAGCCGACCACATGCATGCAAAAAGAATAAGCGGCAGCAGCTGCTACAAAGAAGAGGGCCGACCCCTTATCAACAGCAACACTAGGCCGACCACCCCCTAAACCTTTATATATACACATGTATATATATATATATATATATATATATATATATATATATATCTATATATATATAAATATATCTATATATATATATATATATATATATATATATATATATTGACTCTAAAAAAAAACACCTAACCCAATCCTTCCTTCCTCCTCTCTTCTCGGCCATGTCCGCACCAAAGCGTCCCGCAGCTACGGCAACAGCATCAAACGACGACGACGACGACGACGACGACAACAGTTTTAAACTCCGAGTACCCGACTTCTCCAATTAATTTCTACGCCAATTTAAATCCGTTTTTAGATCCGTAAATTCGTGTAAAAATACCACATGACCCTCTTCGAGATCCTCCAGGTGGATTTTGACGTGCCTATCCAACTTGCTCGAAAAATTGAGGCGAAGTTGGAGAAAAACTACTTTTCTGGAATATTAAAACTGTTTCAAAATACCAACTTGTCGGCCACTTTTCTTTCTGTACAATAGGATTTTGTAGAAAATAATTGAAGATAGTCAAAGACAACATAACCGAGATTGTAACGCACCTTCTGGATTCACTTTTTATCTAGTGTATAAAAGTTACGCGTTGTTAAAGTTTCGCGAAAAATTATAAATTCTGTTTTCGAAAATTAGAAAAACCACTGACATACAGCGTGCGTCCCGACAAACCGGGCGATGTGGTCGCACTATATGCATCGACAGGCGCGTATGGATGTTGTCGACATTTGGGAACTGATGGAACCCGATTTTGTTGCATATGCGCGACGAAATCAGTGTGTATCCATCGAGATACCCCAGTATCGATCCTTTGCAAATTAAGTCACAACTTCGTGTACACTCATCAAATCGCGACGAAACTTGCGCCATTGGACTCGAAATATTTTTTTGGTCATGTAAGCCAAGTTTGGTTCAATTCTGAGAAGGTTGATTGGAACGCTATTTTGACGGGCCCATAATCCACTCAACGGGCAATTTTGTGCACGGCCCACCGGAATCCAAATTGGACATACGGTTGGTTCGTCTCATCAAAAAAATCTGTAGACATGTAGTTTGACAACTTTAGAGACCGTAGATATTGGCACGCATTTCGGTGCAAAGCGGTCCAATGGCGGACATCGTTTTGACCCAAAATTATAATTTTGCCCCTGTTCCAGAATTTAACTTTTGGACAGGCATTTCCTAGGCATATCTTATATTCCAAACTCGTTCGTGATGTTTGTTGCAGCATCCGGAGTCATCTGCGGGATTTGGCTTTTGTTGCTTCGTTTATTTGTCTGTTCGAGCTACTGGATTATTCTCTTTTGCACATAACCTCAGGCAAGATAACTCACCATTATACAGTTTATATTTAGTCTACATTTTATTACATGTCACTGTTCATTATTTCCAGTTATTATAGTTCTTGATTTACTACATGCTCAGTGATTATTAGTTACTTTGTTACTATCCTTTGATTGCATATGAACCTAGAGTTAGAGGACTACCGTTTGTAGTGTATTGCATATGCCTCGACACAGTTGTACCACGAGGATGTGTGAGACGAGTAACATGTATGGGTCCTTGCGTATGGGCTGATCTCCCATGTACATGCGTTAGGGCTAACTGCTAATAGAGGCATGTAAGGAGACTTAGCAGTTAGTAGAGGTATATGAGACATAGATGTGACTCTGTTAGGCATTGGGTGGGAAGAACAGTTCTTTAACGTATGGGTCCTTATGCACTTTTATATTACTGATCCTGCTGGCCTCTGACATTCGAGGAATATTATGCTTTGAGGTCCCTGGTATCTTGATGGGACCATAACTGAGTTTACTATCCCTGAGCCAGATGCCCATGCGTTGGAGGTTTGTTCTTAACAGCATGAACACAGTAGTACGGTTAGATTACCTTATTGTTGTCTTGTCACTTAATTTTTTGTGGCATATTTGTATTCAGTATTTATGGCATGTTCTTCATGTATCATGTTACGTCCCTCTGAGGACCTGGTTATCTCTCCAGGTATGTGCTTCTGTGATATTGCAGGTGTTCTAGTCGTGGCCATGATCATCTCTATTTCTTCGAGGATGATTACACTTTGATCGTCTTCGCTTCGCTCACCAAACTCATTTCATTTTCCATGTATTTTTCCCTTATTTGTTGGTAGTGGATTTGTCTCCACCCAACTATATATACTAATAAAGATTCATAGTTGATTATATGATTCTTTATTCTTTCATTTTGTGTGGATGAGATTAGATTACTCTTGGTTCACTTCATTTTACAGCTTATGTATTCATACGAGGTTTCTATATATTAGAGTATACTTCGTATGTATACAGCTAGCATGTCTATGTACCTAGTCCTACGTATTTTGGGACTGGGGCGTTACAATACCAACCCTCGCCCCAAATATGGACTCGCAGGTCAGTTTCAAGACAAGTCACCCTCGCCCCGTGTGTGACTCGCAGGTGCAATAGACAACCCTCGCCCCGTGTGTGGACTCGCAGGTTGTAAACAAACAAAATAAAAAAAATAGCAGTTCAATCTTGGTCATCCTACGATACAACTCAAACCAGTACAAATGAAAAGCATGTCCAATAAAGCTACAAGGCTAACTGTGAGCAATGGTAAAGCACATGTCAGCAGTCAACTGAATAGTGAAAGCAGATAAGCATGTAAATGAAACTGTAACGAAAGGCAAGGTATACTTGCCTTTGGTCTTGAGCTGCTGCACGGGATACAATCCGTATCGATGTCCAAGTAGCCTGTTTATGATTTACATGTCAATAAGTGAAATACATCAACTGTAGTAACTATTTGCGTATTAAGTCTTTAGTGTAACTCTAAGTCATCTTGGTTTCCTTAGCTCTATAGACATACAATCTAGACTCCTATAGCTCCTGCCCAATATGTACTCATCTTCTTTCCTATTCTTGTCTGTGTTTATCATTCATTCATTCTTCTTGGTATCTAAGACTTTTTGTTTAACCGTGTTTTACTGTTAGCCTTCTAATTACCATACCCTCTTTATCCCTATATATGGTTATACATCAGATTCCTAATTGCCCTAGCACTACCCACTCACAGATACTCTATAACACACCTACATATGTGCACAAGCCTTGATTTACTGTACCCTTCAAGAGTGCATCCTCACACCACTGGTACCCATATAGGTACACGCAAGCAAAGGAAGAGAAGGGAATAAATGAGGTCAGATAGCCCTCTCCTGAAACAACTTGGATGAATTTCCCTATTACTGATGCACATGTATCTCATTTAGGGGTACCACTAACTTACTCTCTAACACTTTCCACCTTCTCTTAGATAGTTAATCACTACTAATACTCTTAAACCTCTTATATACTATTAAATTCCTGGTACTAAGCAATTCACAACTGACACGCATATGGACACTAATGATACACTCTTACTGCCCTATTTTCGTGCCTATCCTCTTGTACTCTACAAGCACACAGGTGGTTGCAAATGGTGTCCCTAGAGGAACAGAAAAGAGTGATATTGTTATATTGAAAGGATTACATTAAGGATCATGATCATTGCCTCCTATTGTTGGTAGAAATAACCGGTAAGATGATAAGGATGAGCAAGAAGGAGAGGATGGAAAGTCAACAATCAACCAAACCCAACAAGCAATTATTTCAGACAGCAAAATGAGGCTGATCAGATTATGGTTTCAGGAAATAAAGTTTGACAAACGGAACAGAGGTGAACAAGGTTTAGCCTATGGCCACCTTACCCGTACACTAGTCCCTATGGTTGATACTTCCCACATATGGAACAATACATATGTTGGAACACACAATATCCAATATGGCCTGAAGGAAACTTGGTATTCTTTTACAAACCCCCACAAGTATCCTTCCTACCACTTTACAGTATTCCTTGGTTCCAGGTTCCCTCTCACTTGAATACTGATACTTGGGTAATAACTGAAACATTATGGCCATTGTCATTCTAAATTAGTAACTGCTGCCAGGTAACTCAATATATGTATGACTGAACAGAAATGAATATGAAGACTGATCAAAACATATAAAATGGGCTAAGCTAAGGTAAGGGTTGACCTCATGTAGACTGAACAATTATTCAGAGAACTGGACTGAACAATGTATATGGTGTGCAGGACATGCTTATGTTAGCATTCAAACATGTGAATGATCCTATGGTGTAGGGCACTACAATACTGAGGCTCTGGAAACTGAACTAAGAATAGAGTTTTGGACATTGCACATTGTTTGATATAATGAAATCCTGTATATATTCCAATTGATACATCAAACATGAATATTAGTTTGTAGAGCAGATTAATTGTTCAAGTCAGGATAAATATCAAGGTATGATACTAAAGGTGTCAGCCAAATGGTACCTAAAGAATTTGGACAGAGCTCTAATTGAATGGCAGAACAAAGCATGCAATGCTCGTATATGATTTCGAATGGCAGTGTAAAAAAGGCGGGACAGATCATTAAGTGAAAGTATATGACTGAAAACATTTGGCATGTAGTAAATCAGTAGGGGTGTTAGAACCAACAGATGTGTTGGCAAAACATGCATACCAAGTGTTCGAGGGAACAGATATAGGGAGGTATACATATGTCCTGCACTCTTGCATGACGAACACTCAGGATCCGATCAATACACAATGTAAGAGCCAAGGTTAAAGTTGAATTCAAGGGTGCAAGGTTAATTCGAACCTGCAGATGACTGATACTTTCTCAAGTAGCCGTCGACCTGATGCAAGTTTGGACAGAACCAAACACTGGCTGATAATTCATGGTCAGTTACCAACTGAATCCACAATGACACCATGGGTATCCCATAACCGATACTACTACACCTTCATCTATGGTTTCCTTTAGGAATTTACACAAACATCTACCCTCCCACTTGAACCCGTTGAAATTAACCAAGTTGAACAGAAATCTCATGGCATGTTTATGTAGGAAGACTCTTACCTGATTGAAAGTGTCGAATACTCCTACTGACAGAAACTCCCGATCACCGACCTCCACGAACTCGAAATTGGGGGCGCAAGACATTTAGGGTTCTGGAGCTGAGGGGTTCGATCGAGTATAAAATAGAAAATAGTTAGATATTATCGAATTTGTTATAGATAGAGCATGTAGTCGAAGCAAATCTGGGGTTGCATCTCAGAGTGTTGATCCTGAGGGGTCGATCACTAAATTTAAATTTGAATTGGGTTTATTTGCACAAACCCCCTTCTCAATTGGATTTTGCAAAACCCCCTCTCTCTATTTAATTGCAAAACCTAACTTCTATTTTAATATTCATCACAAAAAGAAATATTTAGAGGAGAAAATATTAATAAATAAAAATGTATAGGAAAAATTGGGCCAAGGGCTCACACTATCCCCTATCCAGAGAGGTGCAAGCCTGTGTAGAACAGAATCCGCAAACGCCCAACCAAGTCCAATAGCCTGGAATTTATGATTTTGAGAGATATTCCTGTGAGTCAACTGTGTCAGTACAAATAAGGTCCAGCAACATCTATAAAGCCGATTAAAGCCTTCAACAACTCCTGATATGGAAATCGGGTGACATGGCTTCAAGTTTGTGTCCCAAGATTTGGGATTATGCTTTACCTAACATCTAACCTTAAAATACTAAGGTTTCAACCCGGTGTTCTAATTGGCACGCCCAGGTTTACTGATACTCCTCAGTATCCAGGTTCCAAGCTACCTTGTCTATAATCTTCAACCCATAAATGTGTAGGTAAACGTTGTCTATACTAGAACAGTATCATAGGATGGTCCCTGCCATACCAAGATGGGTTGTAGGTGTCAGGAATCTCGATCCCAGGGTTTTAGTCCTAATCTGGTACTGGGATACCCACCTACTAGTATTCAGGTCCTATATGAAGTCTCATCTGACTGATGTTGTCACGCCCCAGAACCAGAATACTGGAGAGCGGGGACAGACATAGCCAGCTACGTATATTGAAATAGAATACATCTCAACTATACGGTCACGGCTGTCTAGATATGAGGGTTTACTACAAGCCAACAGTCTCTTAAGGTCAAGCCTATTGTCTCAATCTCAAGCAAATAATATAATTACAAGATGTTTGACCACAAAATATACAATAAAAGGCGTCCCAAATATTACATATCAGCTGATCATGAAGCTAGTCGTACAAAATGTGGGGACTAGCAAGAGTTAAGTCATACATGATCAACCCTAGGATTTGTTAATCATGTTTACAGCCCGTAGGCAGACAGTAAGTAAAAGTGCATCGAGCTAACAGGTGCTCGTCAGCTAAACGCCTCAAAAGAATAATTTACAATAGAGTGAGCGAAACAAAATAGAAAACCCACTCGTAGCCCGGGTTCCTTCTAGTCGCCACCATCGGGCTGGAAGCTTGGTAGATCCTCGGGAGCTGCTCCGAAATCTGGCCACACAAAACCAGCTGGGTCAACCCCAGAAAGAGCAAGTGCCACAAGGGGGCCACGAAATAAGAACAAAAGCCAGCATTAACACAAGAAGATATAATATTAAACTAGAATTATGAAAACATGTCAGGATGATATACGACGAGATAACCATAGAACTATTCCGATAGCCAGGTTACAACCCGTAAACCAAACAAGGACCGGGGTTGTAACCCTTCATCTGAACAGAGCTTGGTTTCCCACCATTTATCGGCAAGATAATAATGTAAGCAATCAAGACAGGAAATATTCTGGTACTGGATCAAGACATGCCCAGATTGGTTATACTTCATTCAATCAATCACGGCCAAGCAGATACTACGGCTTACTACTTTAACTAACTAGGGTTATCACAGGCCTAATTACTAACAAGATGCAGTAAGATTGTTCCACAGCCACAAGTCCTGCAGACCATCCAGGCTACCCAGGACGAAAGATTAGGGTTGAATTCAGGTGGGTACATCGTCCAGGAGACAAATGTACCCTTAGGTGACTTAGAGGGTGCAACACTCGACGGTGCGCTGGAAATGTGCCCTACTCGACGGCAGGCTACAGATCCCAAGAGCGCCTAGGTAACGGGATTGCATGTAGCTGTGTCATCTCTTCATGACTACTGAGTTATTCTACTTATTAACCTTAATCCATTTTAGTAGGTACTCCTGACCGTGGTACTCAGGAGTCCCATCCTAGACATGATGCGAGACAGGATAAGTGGATTTAATCAAGCAAGCAAGAAAGAACCACCCACGGTGTCAAGGCAAGTCGAGTTAATTCATCAAGATAAATCATGTCAGGGTACTTGTCAGGAGTGCGCCACGACGGGCCACTATCATGTCAGGTTGGTCATGTCAGGAGTGCACCACCACGGGTCACTGTCGTGTTATGCAAGTTCCTTGTCATACCGTGCCATGTACAATAGTCATTCCAAACATATTAAGTAAAATCAAGTTCATGACAAAAGGCGTAAGGATATAAAATGGGCATAAAATATCTAATAAAATATCAATATACAGGACTATAGAAAAGCCATGCTTAAAGAAATAAGACCAAAACTTCAAGAACCAATGGGTTAAGCAAGGGGTCAGGGGAGCAGCGTACGAAAAGTCATGCACGCTACAGGGAGCAGCGTAGGTGAAAGTCACGCACGCTACAGGGAGCAGCTGCGTAAAAAGTCACGCACGCTCAAGGAAGCAGTGTACGTGAAAGTCACGCACGCTACAGGGAGCAGCTGCGTGAAAAGTAACGCACGCTCAAGGGAGCAGTGTACGTGAAAGTCACGCACGCTACAGGGAGCAGCTGCGTAAAAAGTCACGCACGCTCAAGGAAGCAGTGTACGTGAAAGTCACGCACGCTACAGGAAGCAGCTGCGTGAAAAGTCATGCACGCTCAAGGGAGCAGCTGCGTGAAAAGTCACGCACGCTCAAGGGAGCAGCTGCGTGAAAAGTCACGCACGCTCAAGGAGACACGCTTCCAACAGAAAGCGTACTCAAGCCTGCGTACGCAGCGCTAAAGAGCGCGCGTAGCTCAGTGTGCATGAGCTAAGAAGCTCTGCATACTGCTCACTGTCTTCTCCAAACAGCAAGAACACCATGGCTGAAACCAAAACTTCACAAGTTCATAACTTGGCCATCCGAACTCTAAATCCGGATTTCCAAAGTTCCAACTTGGGTGAAATTGAAAGCTCTTCCTTATGGAAACATCAGAACTGATAGAAAACCAACATAAATAGCTCAAACCATGCAAAATCCGAAAATAGAAATAACTTAGATCTACATCAACAGAGACTCCAAATCATAAAAACCCAAGAACTAATGTTGATCTCCATGTCCTAAACTAGCAAATGGACAAAGAAAAGAGGGTCCTCATGTAGTGGCAAGATGCACTTGCCTAAGGGTTGGGGAGTTGGGTGGAGGAAGAAGAAGAAGAAGAAGAAATTAATGGTGGTTATGAAGAGAGAGAAGAGGTTGGTGGAGGGGAGTTGTGGTGGGTTGAGGGTGTAGCATAGGGCTAGGGTGTTCCAACACATAAATCAAACCAAACCGATTCCAAACCAATTAAAACCGAGCCAAGCCCAAAACCCAAAATACGAGAAATATCAAAATTCCACAAATTGAGAAAAATAAAAATACATGCCAAAATCCAGATACGAGTATAAATACGAAATACTGGAAATACAGGAAATGAGGGTGACAACTCTACCCACCTTAAAAGAATTTCGTCCTCGGAATTTAATCAAGGAGCTAGAGATTGTCACGATAAGCTATATTAAGCACATGCAAGTTACACTAAGCAGTTCAATCATACAATCATATAATGCAAGCAAGAAAGGGAAAACGTAAGGCATAAGAAAGATATTATACCTCACGAGTCAAACAGGTAGGGATATCGCGATCGGATGTCGTCCTCACGCTCCCACGTTGACTCACCTAGAGAGTGATGACCCCAAGCAACACGGACTAATTTAATAGTCTTGTTCTTGAGTATCTTTTCCCTCCGGTCCAATATAGACACGGGCCTCTCCTCATACGAAAGGTTGGTACCAACAACCAATTCCGAATGGTCTAGGATGTGGCTCGGGTCCAGAATATACCATCATAATTGGGACACATGGAATACATCATGCACCTCACTTAGCGACGGCGAAAGAGCGAGACGATAGGATACATCTCCTACTCGCTCTAGAATATCGAACGGCCCTATATACCTAGGACTAAGCTTTCCCCGTACGCCAAAGCGAATGATGTCGTGGTTAGGCAGATCCTAAGGAATACATGGTCGTCGATAGCAAATTCTAAGGGACGTCGATGAGCATCGGCCCAATGGCGTTGGCAGTCCTGGGCAACTCGGAGGTGATCTCTGACCTTCCTGACTACTTCAACCGTCTGGGAAATCAATTCGGGTCCGAGCATCTGCCTCTCTCCGACATCGTCCCATGCTAGCGGGGATCTGCACTTCCTGCCATAGAGAGCCTCGAAGGGTGCCATCTGGATACTGGTCTGATAACTGTTGTTGTACGAGAATTCTACCAGGTGCAGATGATTCTCCCATGAACCACCGAAGTCAAGGGTACAGGATCTCAACATATCTTCAAGAGTCTGGATTGTGCGCTCTGATTGACCATCCGTCTGCGGGTGATAAGCTAAGCTGAACTGAAGGCGAGTCCCCAAACTCTTCTGCAAGCTGCGCCAGAAGTATGATGTGAATCTTGAATCCCTATCTGAGGTGATGCTGACTGGCACACCGTGAAGCCAGATGATCTGCCTGAGGTACATCTCTGCTAGCTGTGCCGTCGACTGTCCAACTCTGAATGGGAGAAAGTGTGCTACCTTGGTAAGCCTGTCCACAATTACCCAAATAGTATCTCTGCCGGCCGGAGATCTGGCAATCCAGTCACGAAATCCATGGTTATATGTTCCCATTTCCATTCTGGGATCGGTAAGGGTTGAAGAAGTCTAGCGGGCCTCTGATGTTCAGCTTTAACCTGTTGGCAAACCAAACACCGAGAGACAAACCGGGCTATCTCCCTCTTCATGCCATTCCACCAAAATGCTGACGAATATCACGGTACATCTTCGTACCACCCGGATGAATAGAATACTGTGAACTGTGGGCTTCTGTCATGACTTCCTGTCTGATATCTCCAATGGGTACACAAAGACGAGTGCCGTGCCGAAGTGTACCGTCTTCATGAATACATAACTCTGGCCTTCTTCCTGCTTCACACTCTGCTTTGAGTCGCTGAATCTTGAAATCTGCTGACTGTGCCACCCGGATTCTCTCAACTTTGCTGGACTGAACCTGTAGACTGGCCATCAATGCCACACTGGTAGGAAGAACCACTTCAATTCCCATCTTCTGAAGATCTGCCAATAATTCTGGTTGTGCCGTCAGAAGATAAACTCCGGCTCTCCTGCTCAATGCATCTGCTACAACGTTGGCCTTCCCGGGATGATAATGCAAATCTACATCATAGTCCACCAGTAGCTCAAGCCATCTTCTCTGCCGCATATTAAGGTCCTTCTGGGTGAAAACATACTTCAGGCTCTTATGATCAGTAAAGATCTCCACTCTATCTTCGTACAAGTAGCGTCTCCACAAATTCAAAGCAATACTACCGTCGCCAATTCCAAGTCGTGGGTCGGGTAATTCTTCTCATGATCACGTAGTTGTCGTGACGCATAAGATATTACCTTCCCATGCTGCATCAAGACACACCCCAATCCTCTGCCTGAAGCGTCGTAATAAACTGTGAATCCTCCGGTCCCATCTGGAAGGGTGAGAATGGGAGCCGTTATCAAACCTCGCTTTAACTTCTCAAATGATTCCTGACACTCTGCTGTCCAAATAAACGGCACATCCTTGCGGGTCAATTGGGTCATCGGCGCTGAAATTCTTACGAAATCTGAAACGAACCGTCGGTAGTAGCCGGCCAATCCAAGGAAGCTGCGAACCTCTGCCACTGAGCTGGGTACCGGCCATGACTCGATAGCCATAATCTTCTGGGGATCCACTTCCACTCCTTCTCGGGTAATGATGTGACCCAAGTACGAAATACGATCGAGCCAGAACTCGCATTTACTGAACTTGGCGTACAACTGATGCTCCCTAAGCGTCTGAAGGACGACTCTGAGATGCTGCTCATGCTCTGCTTCACTCTTGCTGTAGACCAGGATGTCATCTAGGAATACGATCACAAATTGGTCCAAGTAAGGCATGAAAATACGATTCATGAGGTCCATGAATACGGCCGGCGCATTGGTCGCTCCAAAGGGCATAACAAGGAACTCCCAATGCCCATACCTCGATCTGAATGCTGTCTTCGGGATGTCCTGCTCTCTGACTCTGATCTGGTGGTATCCTGACCGCAAGTCGATCTTCGAGAACACTGAAGCCCCTCTGAGCTGATCAAACAAGTCATCTATCCTCGGAAGAGGGTATCTGTTCTTGATTGTCACCGAATTCAAGGTACGATAATCAACACATAGCCTGGACGTACCATCCTTCTTTTTCACAAGAAGCATCGGGGCTCCCCAAGGCGATCCACTTGCACGAATGAATCCCTTGGTCCTCAGTTCAATCATCTTGTATAAAATCTCCAACTCTGAAGGCGCCATTCTGTAGACTCGCTCTGATACTGGTGCTGTCCCGGGAATCAAGTCTATAGTGAACTCAATCTTCCGCTCCTGCGGCATCCCTGGAAGCTCCTCTGGAAAGACATCTGGAAACTCTTCAACTATCCGGGGTAACTGTACTGCTGCTACTGCCATACGTAATGCTGGGGAAGATGGCTCCACTGTGCCTCTGGAAAACGAAAACTCTGGCTCACCGGGATACTAAAGACAACTCTGCCAATATGGCAGTCTATCCTAGCATACTGGTTCCTCAACCAATCCATGCCTAGGACTACATCATAGTCTGCCATAGGAAACTCTATGAATCTAGCAGGGAATTCCCTACCGCTAACTACGATCCGACACGAGGAAAACACTTGATCTACTCCCACAAGACCATTACCAGTAAGTATATTGAGCCTCACTGATAATGACTCGGGCTCCAATCCTATCCGTGTCGCAAATCGTGCAGACATGAATGAATGCGATGCACCAAAATCAAACAATACCAAAGCTGGAAAGGAGTTGATGAGAATAGTACCTGCCACTACCTCACCTGGTGCAACTTCTTCTTCCAT
This sequence comes from Iris pallida, assembly GCA_029216955.1. Classification (NCBI taxonomy): domain Eukaryota; kingdom Viridiplantae; phylum Streptophyta; class Magnoliopsida; order Asparagales; family Iridaceae; genus Iris; species Iris pallida. The sequence continues at coordinate 7,297 of JANAVB010024413.1, read as the reverse complement.
AGCCATCATCATGGCCTGACCTTGTCCTCTGGCTGCTGGTCCCCTCTGCTGGAAACCTCTCTGCCTATTCTGGGTCTGAGCTTGGGCTTGTGCATACTGCTGGGGGTGCTATTGCTGGAATGCCTGAGACTGAGGCGGCAAGGGCCTCGAAGACTGATACTGCTGCTGCTGAACTGGTGCTGGGGCCGGTCCTCTCACCGAAGAGCTAGAAGGGTTGGATGCTGATGAACCACCCCTATTCGGGCAAGCCCCTATCCTATGATCTGCTGCTCCACAAGCCAGGCATAATCCCTGCGTCCTGCGGCAGTCTGCCACCACATGCCCTGGCTTCCCGCAATGAGAACATCCCATCACGGAAGTCTGCTTCTGGTTCTGCTGCTGCGGGTACGTCGGGGTCGAATGCTGAACCGACGTTACGGAGGCCGCCCGCCTCGGAGTTCCAATGGTCAATCCTCTAGCTGCCGGGGCTGGAGCAGATGATTGGTGCATCTGACTGTGGGATCGCTTCCTACCTCCGGTCCTATCCACTATCCTCTGGGAGGTATACTCATGCCTCCTAGCTGCTCTCAAGACTGCATCGAACGTCTGGTGCTCGAACTGCTCAACCGCCAACAAGATCTCCAAATGCAGCCCCTGCTGGAATCGTTGGGCCCTATCAAACTCGGTCGCCACCAAGGTGGGGGCAAACCTACTGAGTCTAGAAAACTCTGATGCATAACTGTCGACTGTTTTGCCTCCTTGCTTCAAGTTGGTAAATCTGGTCTGCAGGTCGTACCGAGCCACAGCATCAAAGTACTTCGTCTGGAATCTCTCCCTAAATACTGCCCAAGCAATGGGTGCCACTAATCCCATGGCTTGTATCGCCCACCAACTGCGAGCTAAATCCAACAACTGCAGGCGTACCACTGCCACCTTATCATTCTCAGGTGTCCTGGCTGCTTCCAGAATCACCTCGGTATCCTGAAGCCATGCATCCGCGGCAATCGCATCCTCGGTACCGTCGAAGAAAGGAGGGTTCAATCGCTTGAAACTGTTCGCCGCCTGGTTCCCTGGATGTCCGCTCAGGTCAAAGCATCTTGAACTGTCTGGTGCAGGGCGTCGCTTCGACGATCCTGAGAAGCTATCAAAGTTCTGATGAGGCCTACTAAGGTACCATCATCTGGCTCTGCAGGCTGGACGGCCGAACTGGTGACTCTCCTCCAGTGGGTATCACTCTGGAGGCGACCCCGGAATGCTGGGCTTGATCTCCAGGTTGCTGCTGGCCCACGGGAGGTGCTCTTCCTTGCTGATCGACAGGGTCAGGTACAGTGCCGCTGAAGAAGACGACACAGGGAAACAATAAGGAAGGACCAGGACAGATCAACGATACAAGCATGTAATTAGGGCAAGAATTCCAGGGATTTGAAAATACGGGCGGAGATCAAGGGCGAATACTGATTGAGACATCTATTCGGTAAACCCTCACATTTCTTGATTGACAAGACCTGCATGGGCCACACTTAAACCATGTCACGCCCCAGAACCAAAATACTGGTGAGCGGGGGCAGACATAGCCAGCTACGTATATTGAAATAGAATACATCTCGACTATACGGTCACGGCTGTCTAGATATGAGGGTTTACTACAAGCCAACAGTCTCTTAAGGTCAAGCCTATTGTCTCAATCTCAAGCAAATAATATAATTACAAGATGTTTGACCACCAAATATACAATAAAAGGCGTCCTAAATATTACATATCAGCTGATCATGAAGCTAGTCGTACAAAATGTGGGGACTAGCAAGAGTTAAGTCATACATGATCAACCCTAGGATTTGTTAATCATGTTTACAGCCCGTAGGCAGACAGTAAGTAAAAGTGCATCGAGCTAACAGGTGCTCGTCGGCTAAACGCCTCAAAAGAATAATTTACAATAGAGTGAGCGAAACAAAATAGAAAACCCACTCGTAGCCCGGGTTCCTTCTAGTCGCCACCATCGGGCTGGAAGCTTGGTAGATCCTCGGGAGCTGCTCTGAAATCTGGCCACACAAAACCAGCTGGGTCAACCCCAGAAAGAGCATGTGCCACAAGGGGGCCACGAAATAAAAACAAAAGCCAGCATTAATACAAGAAGATATAATATTAAACTAGAATTATGAAACATGTCAGATATACGACGAGATAACCATGGAACTATTCCGATAGCCAGGTTACAACCCGTAAACCAAACAAGGACCGGGGTTGTAACCCTTCATCTGAACAGAGCTTGGTTTTCTACCATTTATCGGCAAGATAATAATGAAAGCAATCAAGACAGGAAACATTCTGGTACTGGATCAAGACATGCCCAGACTGGTTATACTTCATTCAATCAATCACGGCCAAGCAGATACTACGGCTTACTACTTTAACTAACTAGGGTTATCACAGGCCTAATTACTAACAAGATGCAGTGAGATTGTTCCACAGCCACAAGCCCTGCAGACCATCCAGGCTACCCAGGACGAAAGATTAGGGTTGAATTCAGGTAGGTACATCGTCCAGGAGACAAATGTACCCTTAGGTGACTTAGAGGGTGCAACACTCGACGGTGCGCTGGAAATGTGCCCTACTCGACGGCAGGCTACAGATCCCAAGAGCGCCCAGGTAACGGGATTGCATGTAGCTGTGTCATCTCTTCATGACTACTGAGTTATTCTAGTTATTAACCTTAATCCATTTTAGTAGGTACTCCTGACCGTGGTACTCAGGAGTCCCATCCTAGACATGATACGAGACAGGACAAGTGGATTTAATCAAGCAAGCAAGAAAGAACCACCCACGGTGTCAAGGCAAGTCGAGTTAATTCATCAAGATGAATCATGTCAGGGTACTTGTCAGGAGTGTGCCACGACGGGCCACTATCATGTCAGGTTGGTCATATCAGGAGTGCACCACCACGGGTCACTGTCGTGTTATGCAAGTTCCTTGTCATACCGTGCCATGTACAATAGTCATTCCAAACATATTAAGTAAAATCAAGTTCATAACAAAAGGCATAAGGATATAAAATGGGCATAAAATATCTAATAAAATATCAATATACAGGACTATAGAAAAGCCAAGCTTAAAGAAATAAGACCAAAACTTCAAGAACCAATGGGTTAAGCAAGGGGTCAGGGAGCAGCGTACGAAAAGTCACGCACGCTACAGGGAGCAGCGTAGGTGAAAGTCACGCACGCTACAGGGAGCAGCTGCGTAAAAGTCACGCACGCTCAAGGAAGCAGTGTACGTGAAAGTCACGCACGCTACAGGGAGCAGCTGCGTGAAAAGTAACGCACGCTCAAGGGAGCAGTGTACGTGAAAGTCACGCACGCTACAGGGAGCAGCTGCGTGAAAAGTCACGCACGCTCAAGGAAGCAGTGTACGTGAAAGTCACGCACGCTACAGGGAGCAGCTGCGTGAAAAGTCACGCATGCTCAAGGGAGCAGCTGCGTGAAAAGTCACGCACGCTCAAGGAGACACGCTTCCAACAGAAAGCGTACTCAAGCCTGCGTACGCAGCGCTAAAGAGCGCGCGTAGCTCAGTGTGCGTGAGCTAAGAAGCTCTGCATACTACTCACTGTCTTCTCCAAACAGCAAGAACACCATGGCTGAAACCAAAACTTCACAAGTTCATAACTTGGCCATCCGAACTCCAAATCCGGATTTCCAAAGTTCCAACTTGGGTGAAATTGAAAGCTCTTCCTCATGGAAACATCAGAACTCATAGAAAACCAACATAAATAGCTCAAACCATGCAAAATCCGAAAATAGAAATAATTTAGATCTACATCAACAGAGACTCCAAATCATAAAAACCCAAGAACTAATGTTGATCTCTATATCCTAAACTAGCAAATGGACAAAGAAAAGAGGGTCCTCATGTAGTGGCAAGATGCACTTGCCTAAGGGTTGGGGAGTTGGGTGGAGAAGAAGAAGAAGAAAAAAATTAATGGTGGTTATGAAGAGAGGAAGAGGTTGGTGGAGTTATAAAGAGGGGGAGTTATGGTGGGTTGAGGGTGTAGCATAGGGCTAGGGTGTTCCAACACATAAACCAAACCAAACCGATTCCAAACCAATTAAAACCGAGCCAAGCCCAAAACCCAAAATACGAGAAATATCAAAATTCAACAAATTGAGAAAAATAAAATACATGCCAAAATCCAGATACGAGTATAAATACGAAATACTGGAAATACAGGAAATGAGGGTGACAACTCTACCCACCTTAAAAATTCCGTCCTCGGAATTTAATCAAGGAGCTAGAGATTGTCACGACAAGCTATATTAAGCACATGCAAGTTACACTAAGCAGTTCAATCATACAATCATATAATGCAAGCAAGAAAGGGAAAACGTAAGGCATAAGAAAGACATTATACCTCACGAGTCAAACAGGTAGGGATATCGCGATCGGATGTCGTCCTCACGCTCCCACGTTGACTCACCTAGAGAGTGATGACCCCAACCAACACGGACTAATTTAATAGTCTTGTTCTTGAGTATCTTTTCCCTCCGGTCCAATATAGACACGGGCCTCTCCTCAAATGAAAGGTTGGTACCAACAACCAATTCCGAATGGTCTAGGATGTGGCTCGGGTCCGGAATATACCATCGTAATTGGGACACATGGAATACATCATGCACCTCACTAAGTGACGGCGGAAGAGCGAGACGATAGGATACATCTCCTACTCGCTCTAGAATATCGAACGGCCCTATATACCTAGGACTAAGCTTTCCCCGCACGCCAAAGCGAATGATGCCGTGGTTAGGCGAGATCCCAAGGAATACATGGTCGCCGACAGCAAATTCTAAGGGACGTCGATGAGCATCGGCCCACTGGCGCTGGCGGTCCTGGGCAACTCGGAGGTGATCTCTGACCTTCCTGACTACTTCAACCGTCTGAAATCAATTCGGGTCCGAGCATCTGCCTCTCTCCGACATCGTCCCATGCTAGCGGGGATCTGCACTTCCTGCCATAGAGAGCCTCGAAGGGTGCCATCTGGATACTGGTCTGATAACTGTTGTTGTACGAGAATTCCACCAGGTGTAGATGATTCTCCCATGAACCACCGAAGTCAAGGGTACAGGATCTCAACATATCTTCAAGAGTCTGGATTGTGCGCTCTGATTGACCATCCGTCTGCGGGTGATAAGCTGAGCTGAACTGAAGGCGAGTCTCCAAACTCTTCTGCAAGCTGTGCCAGAGGTATGATGTGAATCTTGAATCCCTATCTGAGGTGATGCTGACTGGCACATCGTGAAGCCTGATGATCTGCCTGAGGTACATCTCTGCTAGCTGTGCCGTCGACTGTCCAACTCTGAATGGGAGAAAGTGTACCACCTTGGTAAGCCTGTCCACAATTACCCAAATAGTATCTCTGCCGGCCGGAGATCTGGCAATCCAGTCACGAAATCCATGGTTATATGTTCCCATTTCCATTCTGGGTTCGGTAAGGGTTGAAGAAGTCCAGCGGGCCTCTGATGTTCAACTTTAACCTGTTGGCAAACCAACACCGAGAGACAAACCGGGCTATCTCTCTCTTCATGCCATTCCACCAAAAATGCTGACGAATCACAGTACATCTTCGTACCACCCGGATGAATAGAATACTGTGAACTGTGGCTTCTGTCATGACATCCTGTCTGATATCTCCAATGGGTACACAAAGACGAGTGCCGTGTCGAAGTGTACCGTCTTCATGAATACATAACTCTGGCCTTCTTCCTGCTTCACAATCTGCTTTGAGTCGCTGGATCTTGAAATCTGCTGACTGTGCCACCCGGATTCTCTCAACTATGCTGGACTGAACCTGTAGACTGGCCATCAATGCCACACTGGTAGGAAGAACCACTTCAATTCCCATCTTCTGAAGATCTGCCAATAATTCTGGTTGCGCCGTCAGGAGATAACTCCGGCTCTCCTGCTCAATACATCTGCTACAACGTTGGCCTTCCCAGGATGATAATGCAAATCTACATCATAGTCCACCAGTAGCTCAAGCCATCTTCTCTGCCGCATATTAAGGTCCTTCTGGGTGAAACATACTTCAGGCTCTTATGATCAGTAAAGATCTCCACTCTATCTCCGTACAAGTAGTGTCTCCACAAATTCAAAGAAAACACTACCCCGTCAATTCCAAGTCGTGGGTCGGGTAATTCTTCTCATGATCACATAGTTGTCATGACGCATAAGATATTACCTTCCCATGCTGCATCAAGACACACCCCAATCCTCTGCCTGAAGCGTCGCAATAAACTGTGAATCCTCCGGTCCCATCTGCAAGGGTGAGAATGGGAGCCGTTATCAAACCTCGCTTTAACTTCTCAAATGATTCCTGACACTCTGCTGTCCAAACTAACGGCACATCCTTACGGGTCAATTGGGTCATCGGCGCTGAAATCCTTACGAAATCTGAAACGAACCGCCGTAGTAGCCGGCCAATCCAAGGAAGCTGCGAACCTCTGCCACTGAGCTGGGTACCGGCCATGACTCGATAGCCATAATCTTCTGGGGATCCACTTCCACTCCTCCTCGGGTAATGATGTGACCCAAGTACGAAATATCGAGCCAGAACTCGCATTTACAGAACTTGGCGTACAACTGATGCTCCCTAAGCGTCTGAAGGACGACTCTGAGATGCTGCTCATGCTCTGCTTCACTCTTGCTGTAGACCAGGATGTCATCTAGGAATACGATCATAATTGGTCCAAGTAAGGCATGAAAATACGATTCATGAGGTCCATGAATACGGCCGGTGCATTGGTCGCTCCAAAGGGCATAACAAGGAACTCCCAATGCCCATACCTCGATCTGAATGCTGTCTTCGGATGTCCTGCTCTCTGACTCTGATCTGGTAGTATCCTGACCGCAAGTCGATCTTCGAGAACACTGAAGCCCCGCTGAGCTGATCAAACAAGTCATCTATCCTCGGAAGAGGGTATCTGTTCTTGATTGTCACCGAATTCAAGGTACGATAATCAACACATAGCCTGGACGTACCATCCTTCTTTTTCACAAGAAGCATCGGGCTCCCCAAGGCGATCCACTTGCACGAATGAATCCCTTGGTCCTCAGTTCTTCAATCATCTTGTATAAAATCTCCAACTCTAAAGGCGCCATTCTGTAGACTCGCTCTGATACTGGTGCTGTCCCGGGAATCAGTCTATAGTGAACTCAATCTCCCGCTCCTGCGGCATCCCTGGAAGCTCCTCTGGAAAGACATCTGGAAACTTTTCAACTATCCGGGGTAACTGTACTGCTGCTACTGCCATCCGCAATGCTGGGGAAATGG
>JANAVB010024412.1:0-48901 GCA_029216955.1 Iris pallida | reverse complement strand
ATCTAGGTATATTTAGTTATTATATATATTAACAACAAAAAAAAAAAAAAAAACTGAATAAACCGAATAAACCGAAAACCGAACCGATTTAATTCGGTTCGGTTCGGTTATTGACCAATTCGGTTCGGTTTCGGTTTTGCTTATTCGGTTTCGGTCGAATTCGGTTTTGCTTATTCGGTTCGGTTTTAAACCGAATAAACCGAATGCTCACCCCTACTTCAGTTTGTGATTCCGAAGAGTGTAACTTTTTTTTTGTGCAGTCCACAATTAATCATAACGTGTGGTGTGGACTTGAGATTTTTTTGATTGATGGAAGGTGTTCTTCTTATTAACGCAATCTATATGTACCAAGAGAGCATCAATATTTTCCTGGACAAATTTGTGATGAAAAAAATAGGAATTGGCACCACCATCCAATTGGCAAATTTGATTGGAGACGTGCGAGACTCTTTATGAATGTTAAAACAAGACAACGATAGCAACAATAGAAGAAGGATAAACATACAAAAATTTATATGGCTTAGACCTTGTGTGTGTGTCTCTGTCTATTACAGAGAATGAGAGAAAGCTATTCTTTATCAGCGTAGTACTAAAGGGGTTGAACAACAACTCTCCCTCTCGGGATTACTGTACTTGTAGTAGGATGTAATTATTAGGTTAGCTCTACTTGTCCAACATTTTAGAGTTTTGCTATGCCTACAACCAAATGCTTACACCCCTCCTACAACCGCCATGTGTCGGGTTTTGATTGGAGGAGGAAGGTAAGTGGTGGGATCGGATGGAGTCCATGTAGCAGAGGGGGTGAGAGGGGAGGTGGGACCCATGTGTAAGAGGGTGGAAGATGAGGTTGTAATAAGATTGTAAAATTTTGGTAGTAAACTTAGCATTATTGAACATTTTATGTGCTCAATAGATCGATGGATAAACACACTAACAAAGACTATACCAATATATTATATATATATATATATATCCCTCACTTGTTTTATTTTAATTCAAGATGCACCCTACCGAATTACTGCAATACATAGAAACTTTTCACTTTTAATAATACATGAAACTTCTCATTTTTAATAGAAACCGTCAATGACTAACAATAAACTCCTTGATCACATTTATGACCAAAACATCATCAAATAAGTACAGTACATCTTGAATTATGGTAAAAATAAGTGGGTGCAACAATTTTTTTATTTATTTATTTGTAAGTCAAAGGAGCTGATTGTTAGTCATTGATAGATTGTCAAGATTTTCATGTATTACGATAGTTCGGTGGTGTGTCCTACCTTGAATTATGGCAAACGAATGGAGGACAACTCAAAATTTAGTTTCAAATAAAATTTCTCTAGTCATCAAGGTCATTTCTTTACCATTCTGCAACATTAGCAAATATCATATCATATCAATCAAAAAATACATCTATGAGTAAAGTGAGCTGAAACAGTCGGCAACTTCAAAAACAGAAGAAAATAAATAAATCCTAAAATTTGTTACTACAGACAGCTTGATTGTAGTAAAACTAACCTTTTTTTCCTGTTGCATGCGTTCCAGGTGAAAGAGAAAACTAATCTTTATATCGAGATGACAAAAGAGAGGGTTAGAGTGTTGGTGAATGCCTTTTGTGCTGATAGCAGCATCTCCAGGTCTGCTTCAGATATCAGGCCAAATCTTTGGCAGCTGCCTGCAAAAAGTTTCTGCAGAATATTAAACTCCTGCAGGTATGTAACCTGAGCTTTTGGCCTTAATTTGCTCACATATGGTTATACTTGGTGGATATGATCTGATAGAGAGAAAGTAGGAATAATTATCAGTATCAACATACAAAAGTGCTAAGTTTACGACCATTGGACTTACAATTACAACTATTGAGATGCCAGTTGCTAATTGGATTCCTTCTTCCCTCCTAACCTTACATGAAAAAATGGGACCCAATTAGAGTCTAGCACCTAGACGGTTGTAAATATGTTATAAGCTAAATAGTTGTAATCCTAGTATTGCTCGTCTACATACCATGTAGTACCATGTCTAACCATAGACTGCGGAAGAAATCATATCCATTATCATTATCATTATCATTATCTACATAACATGTAGGTACCCATCATGGCCGGCCTTGGCCCAAGGCAGCCGGACAACCGTCCAAGATCTACGGATTCGGAGGGCCCAAAAAATCAGTTTAAATATAAAAATTAATATTTGTATCTAAAATAGACCTATTATATTTCATGGGTCCCACTTTACACAAAATAATTATGGTGTAGTGATTGCTATGTTAGGATAGTATATATGAAGTCCTTAATTCAATTATTGGTAATGGTATTTCTTTTCTTTTTTTACATATATGTGATCCCATTTTGAAAAAGCCTTGTTCCCATGAGCTCAGGGTCAACCCTGTTACCCATGACCATGATCTTTTAGTAATTTTATGCTAAAACAGGAGTATATCTTCTAACTATATAAAGAGACTTCAAAATGGCTCATAAGTGAGCCGTCTAAGCCGTATAATATCATGACCATGATCTTTTAGTAATTTTATGCTAAAACAGTAGTATTCTTCTAGCTATGTAAAGAGGCTTCAAAATGGAGCCGTCTAAGCCGTATAATATCATCAATCATTTAAATAAATTTAAAAAGTAATAATAAATAAATAACTACCTAAATACTCCACTGATTATTTAAAAAATTAAACTAAGTATTTAACTATCTAATAAGATAAATTTATAACTAAATAGTCTAAATCAAGTGGTTAAGATAGGAGGTATTTTTTTGGTTGCTTGAGTTCAAATTCTAAGTTTGATAATTTTTATAATAAATTTATACACGTGCATTTTTTCTTGCACACACACACACACGGAACTTCTACGTTGCCCGCGGTTTATAACTGCGGACGTGACCGCCATGTTTGTAACGCGGACGTGACCGCCGGCCGACATGGCGGCCGGCCATTGGCCCCCTGGTCCGGATGGAAGCCGGACATAGCAGGGGGGCCAATGGCCGGCCGCCACGTCGGCTTGCGGTCACATCCGCGGTTACAAACCGCGAGCAAATTATCATTTTTGTTTTCTTTTTTCGATATATATATATATATATATATGTGCATGTTAGTGTTAATTTACATTAGATGCCTACTTATAGTTAGCATGGTTCGCATAACTGGCACTTAAAATTTCTCAACAGGGAAGCGTGCACTGGGAAAGACCACCTCTTAAGTTCTTGCCACGACCTTGTAACGTACCTTGGGAAAGGCTAGAAGCCATAGGGATACCCTTAAAAGGAATGGAGATTGCCCTAGCTTCCATCACTTCTTCTTCATCTGCTCCTACAAAAGCAGTGGACCAACAGCTCAAAGATGATCTGGTCAGCCTGAGTAGCCTTATAAGCACCAAACTGAAGGACATCAGCAACTTCCCGCCAGAAAGAAGAGGGAAGGCAGAAGCTTACAAAGCCTTCCTCCACTCCCCGCCTACCATCCCCCAAGACCTCCAGTGCCTCCCCTCTCTCTTCTTCCTCTTCTGCCAAGACTGCTGCTCGACAACGTCGTCGACGGCGGAGGCGCGATGAATCCACTGCCGAACCCCGGGCACGACTACAACAAGATCACGCCGGACCGAACAGAGCCCTACGCCACGAAAGCACCGAAAACAATGCTCCGGGCCGTGAACATAAGCACCGAAAGGGTCGTCGCCGCGTCGAAGTGCTCTTTAACCTTAGGCCTGGCCGTCTTCTTCGGGGTCCTCTTCAGCAAGGACGACGGGTACTGGTCGGGCTGACGGCCGCCATCGCTTTCGCTCCGCGGTGCGGGGGGCGACGTTCGGGCCGGCCAGCGCCAGGGCGCACGGCACGGCCCTGGGTCGGTCTACGGGGTCCTGGGCTCCTTCGTCTCCCAGAGCCTCATGGAGGTCAGGCTGCTGGCCCTCCTCCCCTGGGTCGTCTTCACGAGCTTCCTGCGCCGCAGCCGCATGTACGGGCCGGCCGCGCGCTGGGCGCGACCATCTCGGCCGCGATCATCCTCGGGAGGAGGAACTACGGCCCGCCGATGGTCTTCGCCATCGAGAGGCTCACCGAGACCTACATCGGCCTGTGCTGCTCCCTCTCCGTCGAGCTCCTGCTGCAGCCCGCGAGGGCCTCGACGCTGGCTAGGAAAGAATTGTCCGGGGCCTGCACGTGCTCCGCGAGTGGCTGCAGTCGGCGACGAGCCCGCCAGCGGAGTCAAGAGACAGAGAGAAGCAGCTGAGGGAAGCAGTGGACAGGCTGCACAAGCTTCGAGGAAGCTGCGGCGGAGCCCAACTTCTGGTTCCTGCCTTTCCCGGCAGCCAGCTATGGCAAGCTGCATGGCTCCTTGTCCAAGATGGTGGACTTGGTGTTCTTTCTAGCTCAAAGCATGGAGTTCCTCCCAATGGAGGTCCAGGAAGCCATCAAAGTTGATCTGGAGCACTTCAAGGAGATGGTCGATGCTTCGGTCAAGTGCTTCGAAGAGGTTGTTCAAGTGGAGTCATTGGAAGAAATGGAAAAGGAGTTGCAGAACACAAGTAGTACTTCTTATGACATTGAGCTGGGAAGAAGCCCTCCTCGTGATGGCAAGGAGTGTGAGAAAATTGTTGCATCTTTGCTTCAGCACTCGAGGGAAGTGATGGAGAGGCTCGATGAGAATGTAGGTGCGGACGTGAAGGACCAGTTGGTACTTTGCTTGGCTTCCATTGGGTTCTGCATTGAAGGGATTATGAGGGAAATAAAGGAGACGGAGAAAGGAATTTTGGAGCTCATCCAGTCGGAGAATCCTTGTAACATAAATTTGTATGACTTATTTTGTAGAGTAAAAGTACCGTCAGTGTTGTCAGAGGCGACACCTAGATGCGCCTAGACGGTAAAAAAAATTATACAAACACTTGTTTTATTATTTTTTTTCGGTTGTGGCGATGGTCTCTGTCCGAGGAAAATACAAGACGGATTTTGGAATTGCTTAATATTTGATGCCTATTGCTTACCCAAGTTCATGGATAACATCTAATCATGTTTTGTCTTGTCTAGCGATCAGAACAACATAATTTTTTTTTACAAGAGATTAGACAAAGTTGGAACCATCTAAAATACAACATGCGACGACAATATATTATGGATGTTTTGAACTTAGGATAAGATGTCAAACAATATGTAATATCAATGTAAATGTCAATATATCCATAAGAAACAGATCTTTGTGGGCTCCCAACTCAACTCAGACTTCGTGGCAGATTCAACATTGTCCTCCACCACAATATTCTGAGTGTTGGATTATGGTTTCGTGTATATAAGAATTTCGTATGTGCACAAACAACGTAGGAAATTGTTACATATAGTTTAGTGCAAGTAATTTTGTTAGAACTTGTTGTATCAAGTATGAAATATTAAAAATGCTTCACGACATTAAATCTTAGGAAGCCTAATGGTCGAGTTATGATTGTTTAAAAAGAAATTAGTTTATTCAAGAAAGTGGGACATACTTGAGGAGGAAGGTTGTTTGAGGATAGTCTTTTTAATGGAGGTTGATGATAATATATGTACTGTTAGCTGTACTCAGCTGTACTCAGCTGTGAGCAAACTCCTGAGCAAAAGCTCAAACCCAACTTTCACTTTAGTCCCACATCGGTTTGGCATAAAAAAATTTGTGTGTATATTACCACTCACTCCTTTCCTTCATTAAAAGTTGTGTGTGGGACCTCCATGGGCCACACGCGCGCCGCCGCTCGGTTCGGTTCGGTGCGCGTAACGGGTGCGGGTATGTGCCAACATCTGCGGGCACCGAATGTCGATTCGATTTCCTCTTCGGTTCGGACCGAGACCCTAAAGAGATATGTGGGAGCTAAGTCGGGCCGAGACTCATTAAATATGTCATTATTCTCCTACGTTGGAAAACCCTTATATATACCTTGTCTCGTTCAAGATCACTGCTGTTCTCCATTGTTGTTCTGGGCAGAGCTAAATCGGGGTCATTCTTTCGACGTCGTGTGCGGCAATGAGATTCCGGTGGAGCGGAGATTTTACCACTAAGGGCATTCGGATTCAGTCTGCACATAGACCCGAGCTAATTCTTAGGACAGTGCTACGTTGACTTCCCCGGAGGCCGGTAACAATTTAATTATTTTTTTATTTGCAGATTTAAATCAAAGTGTTATTGAAGAATTTCTAACAATCTAAGAGTTAGATCAATTTTACAAATTAATTATTAGTCTTCCTGATTGTTACGGAAAAAGAAATTTCGTTGCTATTAACATACTTTGAAAACAATTTGTTACTGTCTATATAGATTTTACAATTGTCTTAAAATTGGTTACTGTTACAATTTGTTATATCTATACTATTTATACAAAGTTTTGAAAACAAAGTTTATGTTAACATCTAAAGTTTTCATCTAAAGTTTCGCTAATATAAGTTGGTTCTGTTTGCAAAGTTGGTTCTGTTTTCATCTAAAGTTTTGAAAACAATAGTTTTCATCTAAAGTTTGCAAAGTTTTGAAAACAATAGTTTTTCATCTAAAGTTTTCATTTAAAATTGGTTTTGCTTGCAAAGTTTTGAAAGCAAAAGCTTCTGTTTGCAAAGGTTCTGTTTCGCCATTATTATCTATACTGTTCAAGTAAATTTGCTACATTCTTAACAATTATTTTTTGAATATTCACATTGGTTGATCATTGTCATATAATACTCTTTGGACAATTGATCTTATATAATTGTCATCACTTAAGTAAATTATTGTTCAACTAATCTTGTTAGAATTGACACCGTAGAAATTTTCTTGTTATATCAATTCTAGCTTCTTTTACTCAATATTTTAATTTAGGCCAAATCAAACAATTAATTAATTTAGTAAAAATTCTTTTAGTTTTTAAGTTCTAAAGTTAAGATTTTTTGGGAACAAGCCGAAGGGTCCTTCTGTCAACAAGGCGAAATATCGTCTAAGCGACCGGTACTTAAGAGTTCCTAGTGAACCTCCGCTTGCTGGGATCCGGCCCCTACAGCTAACCCAACCTTATCAAAACTTGAAAAACTAAAAATTTAAAGGTTTATTACTAAAATTATTTAATTGTTAATTTTAGTCTAAAACCATTTTATTGAGTAAATCAATTTTTCAGACCTTAGAAATATGACTTCCAAGGAAGAGACTTTCTCTGCAAAGCCTGCAAATTCAATGGCACATATTTCAAGAGGTGGCAGAGCCAGATGAAATTTTGGCTTACCACCTTTGGCCTGATTTCAGCCATTGATGGGTCCACACCCATCTCAAATGATTCTGATGAGACTGAGTCTGACGTAGGGGTTTCCAAGTCCTCTTCTACCAAGCCTAAGACCCCTAAGGATATTGACTACCACTGCTTCCACAAATCTTAAGCGCTATGTCGGTCACTCTACGACATATTTTTTGAGTATAAAAGCGCTAAAGAACTCTGGGATGCTTTGAAAGATGAGTATGGTTGTGATGATGCTAGAATTGATAGATTCAATTCTACCACATTCAACCAATATGTCATGGTAGATAACAAACCTATCAATGACCAAATCCATGAGTTCCAAGAACACCTTAGGCAGATTCAAGCCAAGGGAACCGTCTTTTCTACTGAGCACAAAATAGGATGCTTGATAGATAACTCCCTCCTTCCTGGTCTAAAGTGGCAAAGGACCCTCTACATCTACAAGGATCTATTACATACTCTCAAGCTCTACAGAGAATTAGAACAGAAGAGAAATATAGGTCCAAGACCAAAGCTAGGTCAAATGCCACAGCTAAGGTAAACCTTGTAGAAAGCCATGCAAAACCTAAGTCAAACAACCATCTCAAATCCAAGAAAAACTCCTTCAAAAAGAAGCAGAGTTTTCAACCTCCTCACCAAAATCACCAAAACCAAAACCATCACCATCAAAACCCTCCCCCAAAAACCTAGAAACTTTGGTCAGACTCAGGATCAAAGAAGATTTTGTTTTTGTGTGGTAGAACCAACCATACAGCCATCAACTGCTTCCAAAGGAAGAAAGAACCTATCCAGAACTCCTTCAAGGAAAAACAAGCCAGAGGCTAACATGATTCTGAATGGGTCTTCCAGCTCCTTCAGGTCTGTAAGCTTTCAACCTGTAGTAAACCTGTCTTTCCATTCTGATGATTGGTGGTTGGATTCTGGAGCTAATGTTCACGTTTCATTTGATCGCTCTTGTTTTTCAACCTATCAGGAATCAAGTGGAGGAGGCGTGACCCTAGGAGATGGCTCGACAGCACAAGTTGTGGGAAGAGGAAGAATAGATCAGAAGATGACATCGAAAAAAATTCTACCTCTCCATGATGTGCTTCATGTGCCGTCTGTCAGGAAAAATCTTGTTAGTGGATCTCTCGTTGTAGCCTCAGGATACAAAATTGTAATGGAGGCCAATAAAGTAGTTTTCTCTAAGAATGATTTGTTTGTGGAAAAGGATTTGTGAAAGATGGACTCTTTATTTTAAGTACTATGAATAAAAGTTCTAATCCTTCTTTTTTGCAAATGTTGAATCTTCAAATGTTTGGCATGGTAGACTAGGTCATGTGAAGTTAGGATCTATCAAAAGGATGATGAACTTAGATCTTATTCCTAAGACTCCTATAAATGATGAACACAAATGTGAGATTTGTGTTCAAGCCAAACACACTAGATTGCCTTTCAAATCTGTCTATAGGGATTCTGAACTCCTAGAACTTATCCATAGTGATGTTTGTGATTCCAATAGGGTTTTGACCCGAGGTGGTAGGAAATACTTTGTTACTTTTATAGATGATCATTCAAAGTATTGTTATACCTACCTCCTTAAGACCAAAGATGAAGTTCTAGACAGATTCAAGGTCTATAAATCTGAAGCTGAGAACCAGCTAGATAGAAAGATTAAGATCCTTAGATCTGATCGTGGTGGAGAGTACATGTCACGCCCCGACCCGGAATCACCCGAATCATCGTCCTCGCAGGGGGCGTGATGCCGCACGAGCCTGGAGTTGCGCTCGTGCAAGGCAAGGTGACAAGTTCTCAAATGGTTATCTTTTGATTCGATATTAACAACGATAGGAAAACGAGTATAGTAAACAATTCTCTTTATTGATATCCGAAACTGAGATTACAATGGCTTTCGATAGCCTAACAATATATGCCAGATTTGCTACAACACTCAGGTTCTCTCTTGCCCACAAAGGATTTCACTGTTCCATACATCATGCCTTCTATATCTCGGCCGCATCAATCCAGCTGCGTAGTCCAGCGTCAATGCAATAGCACGCTTCAATGCGCTTCGGCATTCCAAGCCTTAACACGTTCAAGCAACGCTTCGCCGCGAACAATCCATTCCCTGCACCCTGCATGAAGCTGGTGGGGGATCAGTACGTTCGTCCTCGCATGTACTGAAACAAAGATCTTCTTTCCAAACCAACATCTTTAATATTTACGTTGAATCATACAACTTAGCTTATGATCTTGCTGTGTTCTCCTTAGGGTCAATTTCATGGCATCTTTGAAAGCGTAAAGCATGTTATCATAGCAGCATGTTATCGAATTGAATAGACAAGCAAACAAGCAATCTCGTGTTGTTCCGTGACTTCTTACCAAGTCGACGCACTCGCCCTTGCACCGACGCAAGGTGAATACGCCGCATTCCTACCCTGTCATGTTATAAGTGCATCTCTAAGCAGGATCTCTATGCGGGACGCATATGCGCCTACACTTTCAACCCATCGTTCCTTAACTATATGAAGGTCGTGGGCGTATCCGCGCCGGAATGGACTAAAGGAGTTTACTTTCTTTTCTCTCCTTCTTTCTCAATATTTGTCGGGCTGCCGGCGTTTCACGGATGGGTTGCGGGCCCAACAACTGAAACGTTCCCGCTGCATGCCATCATTTGCGGCTTTTCCCATCTATAAGACGAGCGCTACTCGTTTAAGGATGTGCGCCTACAAAGATTATTCGAATCCCTCCGCGGCCAATCGGTTCCGGGGCGCACCTCCGACATTTAACCGTTTTGGGGGAAACACTCGTGCACGAGTTAATCACATTAATCTCGAGCCCATTCCAATCGACCATACAACGCCCTATTGTCACCCTCACTTTTTTTTCCAGTTAGGGGTAAAATGGTAATTTTCCATTTTATATTATTTTTGGGAATTTAATTTCATGAATATTATTATTTATTATTATAGGAGTCGGGTTCGAATTTCATCGCATTCCGAGTTAATTCGGGACCCCGGTGAATTTCGACTTGAGCTGTAATTAGCCTGTTAGCTAACCATGGCCCACCACACTAAAAATTAGGGTTTAAGAGTTTAGACTAGTTCCCCATGAGTAATTTAGTTTAATTATGATTTTTATTTATTTTTAGCAACTTCCTAAACCTAATTTGGAATTTATTTAATTTTAGGCTTAGGGAGGGGCAAACTTGTCATTTACAAGTGCCCCTCACACCCCAACCATGCTTGGCCGACCATGACTAGCCCCCCCCCCCCCCCCCCCCTCTCTTTCTTCTTCACTAAGCTACACTCTCTCTCTCTCTCTTCCAAATTCATTTCTTTCTTTCCAAGCTTTTCCTCCAACCTCCTCTTAGGTATGATTTTATTTTCTCCATTAATTCTCTTTTGCTATAGTTCATTCACATTAAATGGAGAGGAGAAGATTCTCTTCCATTTGCCCACAACTTTGTAGGTTTTCCATAGAAAAAATAGGTTAAGGATTTATTAGGATTTATCTTTTTGAGAGTGGTATATATATATACATAATATATATATACATGTGTATTTATGTGTTATATTTATTTATGTATTTGTGTGTGTTGTGTTGACTGTAAGTATGCGTGTGTGTGTGAGTGTCCAGATAGTATAGATATATATATAATATGTGTGTATTTGTAAATAGAAATGAGGAAGGAGAATAGGAAATAGGAAATGAGGAAGGAGAATAGGAAATAGGAAGGAGAATAGGAAGGAGAATGAGGAAGGAGAATAGAAAATAAAGGAGAATGAGAAGAATGGGAAGGAGAATGAGGAAGGAGAATAGAAAATAGGAAGGAGAATGAGAAGAATGGGAAGGAGAATGAGGAAGGAGAATAGGAAATAGGAAGGAGAATAGGAAGAGAATGAGGAAGGAGAATAGGAAATAGGAAGGAGAATAGGAAGGAGAATGGGAAGGAGAATGAGGAAGGAGAATAGAAATAGGAAGGAGAATGAGAAGAATGGGAAGGAGAATGAGGAAGGAGAATAGAAAATAGGAAGGAGAATGAGAAGAATAGAAGGAGAATGAGAAGAGAATAGGAAGGAAGAATAGAGAAGAGATGAGAAAGAATGAGGAGGAGAATAGGAGTTTGAGAATGAATCGGAGTTCGGGTAGTCGGATTGACTTGAAACTTGGGTGGCATGTTGGGTACACCCCAAATGTCATATCTGAGCCGATTTTGGCTCGGTTGACCCAGAGTTGACTTTTTACCCAAAAGTCAACCGTGAGTCAACACTTTGTCTAGATTTCATCAAATCCAAACTAGAGTTGACCAGTTGACCAAAAGTCAACTGTTGGTCAACATTTGACCAGTTTGACCTAGGGTTGACCATAGTTGACCTAGGGTTGACCAGAGTTGACCAGTTGACCAAAAGTCAACTGTAGGCCAACTCTTGATCCCGTTTGACTTTCTTTGACTTGTTTTGACCCGTGATGCCTGGTATGACCTAGGATTGACTTGGTTAGGCTTAGATTGACTTGATATAACTTGATTTGACCTAGATTGACTTGACAGGACTTAGTGTGACTCAGTGAGACCTAGTTTGACCTAGATTGCATATCATTCATTGTAAATCATTCCTAAACTTGTTTAAACCTAAATTAACTTACAGTATCTCATATTTAGGTCTTCTGATACCGCTCTGAGCATTGATATACCATACAGCTCAGGACGACAGGCGAGTACATTCACTGATAGTTTTCATTGTCTTGATATCTGCTATATCTGATTCAGTTGTAGTGTTATACTCGATTTCCAGTCACGACAGTTCACGGACTAGTATATGTTGGATCATGACATGGGATGTTATTCCTAGAGTTACATGGTATATTGGTACATATTCCGTCTTATTTCAGTGTATTGGTATAGACACCGATTTCAAAAGGGGACTTGCTACCCTCTTGTGGAATCCCGTGTCATAACGTGTCATGTCCAGATCCATTGTACTATTCGGGGATGGGGGAGTTATTAGTGGTTGTGTGATCAATTCCCACATGGTTCTATGGTACTCATGGTTAATAGCTATACCCTCACCTCACGACGGGTAAAGCCTCACCCTACGGTTATGGCTTTCCATGGTGACCGGCCTTATCGTTTCTATTTTATTTATGGTTCTTAGTCGGTCAATGGAAAGCCTTTCCCAAGCCGATCACATGACGTACTAATAATTCAAGGCACCTTTTTATATTTATATCTTGGGTGACTAGGTTCTGTTCGGGAGAAGGGTTACAACCCCGGTCCTTGTTTGGTTTAAGGGTTGTAACTCGGCTTCCGAATAGTTCCCAAGTCATCCTATATCTATGTTTTATCGTCCTTTTCAGTACTCTCATCATGATATGTATTTCCAGTTGATTTTGTCTTGTATTTCATTATGCTGTCTCTTATAGCTTTTGTCAATTCACATGGAACTGCTGTTGGTGTTTGTACTTGCTCATTTTCCTGACAGGATACCGTTATGATATATTACAGAGATTCAGAGGCTGATTGTCCGACCTACTATGGGGTCGGGTTAGATAGAGTAGACTTGGACCGTGGCTTGTTAGTAGAGCCACTAGACTTTGCTCACCCTGAGTAGTATAGTTTAGTTAGGTTTGCCTGGCCTGCGAGCCAGCTAGTACTTTTCAGACTGTAGTATTATTATATTCTGTGATGTTATGTTTAGTCTTGGACTTGTGTGGATCTCGAACTTATTTCCTGCTTCATCTATCATATTTTCTCTCGTGCTATCTATCCTAGTTTGTTTATGTGATTGAGACAGTATTGCTATGTCACCTCCATTCGGAGTGTATATACTGTACAGGTACCTTTATCTGTTTAGTGTAGTTTTGTAGACAACCTAGACAGCGTTCTACCCGCCGATGCTGCGGCGTAGGCTGGACGTAACCACTTCTCGTGCCCCTAATCAGGGTGCGGGTCGTGACACGTTTTTTGGTGGCCCACGCAGGTCGATGTCGCAATTAGTGCGATCTCGTAATGGTGCTCGACTTAGAGTGCTAATTACGAGCCTGCGATTAGGACATAGGATCTAGGGTATGATAGGAGTTACTCAATCACATTTTTAGGAAAAACTCTGATCTTTTGATTACCATGACAACTCTTCTTGTATTTGAATTCAATTGTCCTCCTTTGATAATGTCCTATCATGTGCCATATTGATCTCTTGGGTTCAATTCGTCTTCAGGATGACAATCACTCGTTCTCCAGCAGCGGATTCTAGCGCAGTTCCAGAGAGGTCAGATCAGGGAGGTCTTCCACCTCCGGCTACGGGACCGACAGTCGAGATGCAGCGGCATCAGTTCCTGCCCTTCAGGCAGGAGTAGCAGTGGCAGTTCCCGGAGGTCTTCCACCTCCAGCTGGGGGAGCAGCCCCATCAGTTCCTGCCCTTCCGGTGGGAGCAGCAGCAACAGTACCAGCAGCGACGATCCCTGGAGGTCTTCCACCTTCAGCAGCAGGACCGTCTATGGTCATCCCGGACATTCTTCCACCGCCGCCCCAGTTACCGACAGACACCCAGGGATGATGGCACTCCTGCAGCAGATATTGCAACGCAGCAGCGCCAGACAGAGGTGCTGAGACAGACCATGGAGAACTCGCACCAGTTAGCCATGGCAGCAGTGGAGAGGGTTGTACCGGGTACAGTTCAGGATACCCCAGTTCAGTATCAGTGTCAGAGACAGAGGCCAGCAGCACAGTGCCATTTTTGTAGGAGGCCAGGGCACACTGTAGAGGTGTGCAGGAAGAGATCGGGCGCCTGTTTATACTGTGGGGCGCCCGATCACCAGTTGAAGGATTGCCGCTTTCGCGGAGTCAGAGGAGGCCATGACAGTTGTGCCCACTCAGGCAGTAGCAGAGCATATAGCAGGTTCCAATCTTTCGATCTCCTTTCCGCATTTGCCTTCTTATAAACTGTCTTGAAATTCGATTCCATATGTTCCTTGATCGTTTGAAAAAAAAAAAAATTTTGTCCCTGTGATGTGATATTTTTCTGAGATAAGTCGCATGGGCTAGGTCACCTCGATTATGAGATTTTAGAATCCTCTAGGGTCATGCTAGAAGGCAGAGTGAGGACATATAGTCGGACTATGGACGTATTCCTAGGGTGTGGGAATTTAAGGTTTTCGCTGCCAAGCTAGCGGCAATGCGAAAATTTTAAATACCATAATTCTAGAGGTATGTACCGTAGTTGAGGACTCTGTGATTATCGTAGCCTTGCTCACTAGCATGACGGAGATTCTGAGTATCATGATGATTGGACAGACGCATACGATTATCGAACTGCATGATTTTTCTGTGTTTACTTTGTTTTAATTTTTGGAGGATGGATTCTTTTTAGGTGGATAGACTTATCGCACCCAGTTTCTATTTGAGAGTAATTTTAAATTTTATAATTTTAGTCATTTAATTCATGCTTTGATTTTTGAGATTTTAATCATTTTAAATTTTTAAGCCATGACTTTTGATTTTGATATTTTACTATTGTTTGGTCTTCAATTTCGAGGACGAAATTTTTTTAGGTGGATAGACTTGTCACCCTCACTTTTTTTTCCAGTTAGGGGTAAAATGGTAATTTTCCATTTTATATTATTTTGGGAATTTAATTTCATGAATATTATTATTTAATTATTATAGGAGTCGGGTTCGAATTTCATCGCATTCCGAGTTAATTCGGGACCCCGGTGAATTTCGACTTGAGCTGTAATTAGCCTGTTAGCTAACCATGGCCCACCACACTAAAAATTAGGGTTTAAGAGTTTAGACTAGTTCCCCATGAGTAATTTAGTTTAATTATGATTTTTTTTATTTTTAGCAACTTCCTAAACCTAATTTGGAATTTATTTAATTTTAGGCTTAGGGAGGGGCAAACTTGTCATTTACAAGTGCCCCTCACACCCCAACCATGCTTGGCCGACCATGACTAGCCCCCCCCCCCCTCTCTTTCTTCTTCACTAAGCTACACTCTCTCTCTCTCTCTCCAAATTCATTTCTTTCTTTCCAAGCTTTTCCTCCAACCTCCTCTTAGGTATGATTTTATTTTCCATTAATTCTCTTTTGCATATAGTTCATTCACATTAAATGGAGAGGAGAAGATTCTCTTCCATTTGCCCACAACTTTGTAGGTTTTCCATAGAAAAAATAGGTTAAGGATTTATTAGGATTTATCTTTTTGAGAGTGGTATATATATATATATACATATATATATATATATACATGTGTATTTATGTGTGTATATTTATTTATGTATTTGTGTGTGTTGTGTTGACTGTAAGTATGCGTGTGTGTGTGAGTGTCCAGATATGTATATATATATATATATATATGTGTGTATTTGTAAATAGAAATGAGGAAGGAGAATAGGAAATAGGAAGGAGAATGAGAAGAATGGGAAGGAAATGAGGAAGGAGAATAGAAAATAGGAAGAGAATGAGAGAATGGAAGGAGAATGAGGAAGGAGAATAGGAAATAGGAAGGAGAATAGGAAGGAGAATGGGAAGGAGAATGAGGAAGGAGAATAGAAAATAGGAAGGAGAATGAGAAGAATGGGAAGGAGAATGAGGAAGGAGAATAGAAAATAGGAAGGAGAATGAGAAGAATGGGAAGGAGAATGAGGAAGGAGAATAGGTAGGAAGGAGAATAGGAAGGAGAATGAGGAAGGAGAATAGGAAAGGAAGGAGAATAGGAAGGAGAATGGGAAGGAGAATGAGGAAGGAGAATAGAAAATAGGAAGGAGAATGAGAAGAATGGGAAGGAGATGAGAAGGAGAATAGAAATAGGAAGGAGAATGGAAGAATGAAAGGAGAATGAGAAGGAGAATAGGAAGGAGAATAGGAAGGAGAATGAGAAGGAGAATGAGAAGGAGAATGAGGAGAATAGGAGTTTGAGAATGAATCGGAGTTCGGTAGTCGGATTGACTTGAAACTTGGGTGGCATGTTGGGTACACCCCACAAATGTCATATCTGAGCCGATTTTGGCTCGGTTGACCCAGAGTTGACTTTTTACCCAAAAGTCAACCGTGAGTCAACACTTTGTCTAGATTTCATCAAATCCAAACTAGAGTTGACCAGTTGACCAAAAGTCAACTGTTGGTCAACATTTGACCAGTTTGACCTAGGGTTGACCATAGTTGACCTAGGGTTGACCAGAGTTGACCAGTTGACCAAAAGTCAACTGTAGGCCAACTCTTGATCCCGTTTGACTTTCTTTGACTTGTTTTGACCCGTGATGCCTGGTATGACCTAGGATTGACTTGGTTAGGCTTAGATTGACTTGATATAACTTGATTTGACCTAGATTGACTTGACAGGACTTAGTGTGACTCAGTGAGACCTAGTTTGACCTAGATTGCATATCATTCATTGTAAATCATTCCTAAACTTGTTTAAACCTAAATTAACTTACAGTATCTCATATTTAGGTCTTCTGATACCGCTCTGAGCATTGATATACCATACAGCTCAGGACGACAGGCGAGTACATTCACTGATAGTTTTCATTGTCTTGATATCTGCTATATCTGATTCAGTTGTAGTGTTATACTCGATTTCCAGTCACGACAGTTCACGGACTAGTATATGTTGGATCATGACATGGGATGTTATTCCTAGAGTTACATGGTATATTGGTACATATTCCGTCTTATTTCAGTGTATTGGTATAGACACCGATTTCAAAAGGGGACTTGCTACCCTCTTGTGGAATCCCGTGTCATAACGTGTCATGTCCAGATCCATTGTACTATTCGGGGATGGGGGAGTTATTAGTGGTTGTGTGATCAATTCCCACATGGTTCTATGGTACTCATGGTTAATAGCTATACCCTCACCTCACGACGGGTAAAGCCTCACCCTACGGTTATGGCTTTCCATGGTGACCGGCCTTATCGTTTCTATTTTATTTATGGTTCTTAGTCGGTCAGATGGAAAGCCTTTCCCAAGCCGATCACATGACGTACTAATAATTCAAGGCACCTTTTTATATTTATTATCTTGGGTGACTAGGTTCTGTTCGGGAGAAGGGTTACAACCCCGGTCCTTGTTTGGTTTAAGGGTTGTAACTCGGCTTCCGAATAGTTCCCAAGTCATCCTATATCTATGTTTTATCGTCCTTTTCAGTACTCTCATCATGATATGTATTTCCAGTTGATTTGTCTTGTATTTCATTATGCTGTCTCTTATAGCTTTTGTCAATTCACATGGAACTGCTGTTGGTGTTTGTACTTGCTCATTTTCCTGACAGGATACCGTTATGATATATTACAGATGATTCAGAGGCTGATTGTCCGACCTACTATGGGGTCGGGTTAGATAGAGTAGACTTGGACCGTGGCTTGTTAGTAGAGCCACTAGACTTTGCTCACCCTGAGTAGTATAGTTTAGTTAGGTTTGCCTGGCCTGCGAGCCAGCTAGTACTTTTCAGACTGTAGTATTATATTATATTCTGTGATGTTATGTTTAGTCTTGGACTTGTGTGGATCTCGAACTTATTTCCTGCTTCATCTATCATATTTTCTCTCGTGCTATCTATCCTAGTTTGTTTATGTGATTGAGACAGTATTGCTATGTCACCTCCATTCGGAGTGTATAACTGTACAGGTACCTTTATCTGTTTAGTGTAGTTTTGTAGACAACCTAGACAGCGTTCTACCGCCGATGCTGCGGCGTAGGCTGGACGTAACCACTTCTCGTGCCCCTAATCAGGTGCGGGTCGTGACACCTATCATTTAAGCAATCAAGTTCAAACAACCAAACATAGTCTTGAGTCCGAGACTCAGACTTATCATCTCGCATCTCTTTCGTTAGCTTTCTGTGTTCTTACATTTCATACTTCGTTTCAATGATTCAATGGCATCGTGCCTCAACTCAATGCTCGTCAACCGAACGACCCGAAGGTCTTGAACATCTTTCGAGGCACCATGTCATATCCGACAGTTCCGCCACATTCACGCCACAACTGTATTCTTCCGCAACGAAGCCATCTTTTATTATCCCGTGCACGTAGGCACGTTTCGACCGTATATCCATGTTCTATAACTTAGCATTCAATGTTCGGGGCTTGCGCGCTAGGGCGCTCGCCTATTGTCTTCTAATGTTCTAGCCGTCTAACTCGTGCGTGAAGGCACGGTATGGTTCGTGCACTAAGGCACTCGCCGAGTATAGTTATCCCATGTTCTTACGGCTTGCGCACCGAGGCGCTCGCCTTTGCGATATCCATGTCCCATAGCGACTCGTGCATATTGATGCACGTTTCATTTCAATTGTTCTAACTTAGTGTTCAACTCACACTATGATTTATCTCCGATCGACCACGCCCGTGGCGTCGATAGGTTAACTTAGCATACAATGATATATTTGACTTATCGAATGAAGGAGTAAAAGAAGTCAATCCTCCCACCTTGAGTCAATTCGCCTTCGTCGTTTCGCCGAGCCGATGCGGCTCGATTTCATAACTTTGTTGCACGGCCACTCTCCTGACTTAGCCATTCGAGCACTTCGTGCTTCATTGAGTTATACGTCCCATTTGCCTTAGCGTGCCCAAGTCTCGGCCCTCGCAAGGCGACGATTTGATTTCGCGGACCCCTTACTAAATATGTCAAAAGATCGACCTCTAATATTTTTCCGTCAAAGTATAACCTGCACACGAAACCAACTAAAATCAATACTTGCATCGATTTGGACTTGCGCCTTGGTCGATTCGATTTCTTAGAATCTTCGAGCCGATTCAACGCACTCATCCTTCGGGGCAACGCGGCGCTCGTATCGATTCAACTCGATGCATTCTTTCGGGACAAGGCAACTCTTCGCATCAACTTAGTTTGATGCATTGCTCGGGACAACGTAACTCTCATATCGACTCGCATCGATACATTTTCATTCGGTCAACGCGACTCGTTGAGTCAACGCTTCAACGTAATGCGCCGTGCGGAGCGGGGCATTACAGTACACCTCAAATGATATGACTAACTTCTGTGAAGAACATGGAATTATTCATGAGGTAACTGCTCCTTATTCACCACAGTCCAACGAAGTTGCTGAAAGAAAGAATCGTACTCTGTTAGACATGGTCAATGCCATGCTTCTCAGCTCAGGTGCCCTGATAATCTTTGGGAAAGAAGCCTTATTGTCAGCATGTTATATTCTTAATAGGATACCCAGTAAGACTAATGATAAGACACCATATGAGTTATGGAAAGGTCGAACCCCTAGGATTAATTACCTCAAAGTTTGGGGATGTCTAGCTAAAGTAGGAATTCCTGAACCCAAAAAGAGGAAGATAGGACCTAAGACTGTAGATGCTGTATTCATAGGATATGCCCTAGATAGTAATGCCAATAGATTTCTTGTAACCCATTCTAAAGTAAATGAAATCTCTAATAACACAATAATTGAAGCTAGAGATGCAGTTTACTTTGAGAATATTTTTCCTTTCAAGGATAGAACCCCTTCATCTTCCTCTAACCCTTCTATTACTCCGTCTACTAGTTCTCATGACCAAATGCATAATTCTCAAACTGAACAAGTCATAGAACCTAGAAGGAGTAAAAGAGAAAGGATTGAAAAGAATTTAGGAGAAGAATTCTTCACATTTTGATAGAAGGTGATCCCTCAACTTATGAAGAAGCCATATCTTCTCCTGATGCCCCTTTCTGGAAAGAAGCTATTAACAATGAGTACAACTCCATCATGGAGAACAATACTTGGTTTTTAGCAGACCTTCCTTTAGGCAGCAAACCAATAGGTTGTAAGTGGATCTTTATGTTAGGGTTATATACTAAAATCATCACTTTTGTAGTAACATTATTTCCTTAAATTTTGAATGAGAATCATATGGGCGAATGTTTGCATATTGTATTTGTTGCAAGTGTTAATACAAATGTCTGATATTCTATATTGTAGATAATATGGTGTGTGGTGTCACACAGAAGATCATATTATCAGTTTCCTATGGAGTATATAAATAGTTCACAACCTAGATGGACTTGGACAATCTATTGGAAAGGTTGTAGTGTAATCTGGTATTAGTCTATCTTGACTATAGGTTTACACTAGTACACTTTGTGTGTATTGAACAGGACCACTTGAGGTTGTTCACTTTGTACTGACTACATAAGAGAACAAACACCTCTGTTATTATGGATGCTTGTACTCTTAATCTGGATATAATAACGGACATGTATATGCAATATGCATTACTTTGACTCATAAAAGAGTGAGATTCATTATGGATCAACAACCTCTATGAATTGGGTAATAACATTGTATGTATGATGGGCTGTTGATTATAAATGGAATCCATGTCCCGATACATCGGGTTGATGATGTCCTCTTAAGGAGCTCATAAGGATTGTCATGTAAACCCTGCAGGTGGATTATATCCGACATGACAAATAAAGTTGAGCGGTACTACTTAAGGATAAAAGATGTCGAATCAATATAGTTGTCAGTAACTTAATTTGATCGACGGACATACGATATCTTAACATGGGGAGCCAAACGAGCATAGAATAAAAGGAGCCCACAAAACATAATTTGGGATTAGGGAGGTAGTGCAACAATAGCTCATGTGGACCGAGCTATTGTTAATGGGCCTGGATTGTGTGTTCGGGCTGAACACGGGATATCCAGATCCGTTAGGAGGCCGAACCCTAATTTCTCCTCATGGTCCCTGCCGTAGCCTATATATATCCTCTATTCTCTGGCCGCCAGATTACCGATTAGAAATCTGAAATTTTCTCTAAATTCGTGATTCACGTAAGGAGAGAAAAGAGTGCTGCCAAGGAGAAGAAAGGTTGGAAGATCGTCGCCCACACGACGTCCAACTCGAGAAGGAATACGTGCAGAAGATCTTGGGGTCGTCCGCTCGAGATTGCCAAGAATTACTTGTCTCCTTTCCGCCGCAGGTATAATTCGTGAACCCTAGTTTCCGCCTATGAAGGGTTAGAACACGTATTTGATCTGTTTAACTTTCTATCGATCAATACGCACACCAAAGGAAGGGTCCTGGGAATCCCCAGTTCCATCACTTTAAGAAGAAACTTAGAGCCGATGGTCCCATAGAAAAAGGCTTAATTGCACTTTGCTACCCTCACTATTCCGCATTTTCAACTTGATACCATAAACTTTTTTTCGTAACAAATTGGTACCTCAACTATTATTTTTTTTCAACTTGATACCTAATTTTCAAAAATTCCGAAAATGCCCTTTCCTCTTCCTTCCCTCCACCCCCTTCCCCACTCCGGCCACCCCCCCTGCTAGCTCTGGCCGCCCCACCCCCCCCCTGCTAGCTCCGCCCCCCCCGCTAGCTCCGCCCCCCCCGCCCCCCACCCCCCCTGCTACCTTCGGCCACCCCCTGCCCCACCTCCCGCCCCGCCCTCCCTCCCCAGCCCCCCTCCTCCCGTGCTGCCGCGGCCTAGGAGAGAGGCGGGGCGGGCGGGCGGCCGGAGTGAGCAGGGGGGTGGGGCGGGGGGGGGGGGGGGGGGGGCGGATAGCAGGGGGGGGCCGGAGTGAGCAGGGGGGCGGCCGGAGCGTGCAGGGGGGAGGGTTAGGGGTAGGGGTAGGGGCATTTTAGTCCAAAATAACATTTGGGTACCAAATTGTTACAAAAATAGTTTAGGGTACAAAGTTGAAAAATGGTAATAGTTGAGGGTAGCAAAGTGCAATTAAGCCAGAAAAATATAAGGCTAGATTAGTGGCCAAAGGATTTACCCAGAAGAAAGGATTAGATTATTTTGATACCTACTCTCCTGTAGCTAGAATATCTTCTATTAGAACCCTTCTAGCTTTAGCATCCATTCATGATATGTTGATCCATCAAATGAATGTAAAGACAGCATTTCTAAATGAAGATTTAGAAGAAGAGATATATATGGAGCAACCTGAAGGTTTTATTGCTAAAGGTCAAGAAAAGAAGGTTTGCAGATTAGTAAAATCTCTTTATGGCCTAAAACAAGCTCCCAAGCAATGGCACAACAAATTTGATAAAGTCATTATAGAATTTGATTTTGTGCCAAATGAATATGACAAATGTTTGTATTCTAAAAATACAAATAAAAGTTGTGTTATCTTATGCTTGTATGTTGATGATATCCTTATTTTAGGATCTTCACTGGAATTGATAAATAATACTAAGAATTATTTATCTAACCAGTTTGATATGAAAGACCTAGGTGAGGCAAACCTTATCCTAGGAATGCAATGTCCAAATGCAATGAGGGATATACTCTATCCTTAGCACATTCAATTGAGAAAATGCTAAGGAAGTTTGAGTATTTTGACAAAAAAACTACCCTTACTCCATATGATAGCAATGTTGTTCTCAAGAAGAATGAAGGATCTCCTATAGAACAACATAGATATTCACAGATGATAGGGTCCTTTATGTACATAACAAATAAGACCAGACCTGACATTGCATTTGCTATTGGAAGATTAAGTAGGTATACTAGTAACCCAAATCAGTCACATTGGACTGCATTGGACAGAGTATTTAGATATCTTAAGGGTACTCTAGATTATAAACTTCATTATTCTAGACATCCTGATATCATAGAATGTTACTCCGATGCAAATTGGGTAACTGATTCACATGATGTGAAATCCACTACTGGATATGTTTTTACCCTAGCAGGAGCTGCAATCTCCTGGGGATCATGTAAACAAACTATCATAGCCAGAAGTACAATGGACTCTAAAATGATAGCTTTGGATACTACATGTACAGAAGCCGAATGGCTGAGAAATCTTATTATGCATATACATGTTTCTGTTCATCTTATTCCTGCAATTTCTATAAACTGTGATAATAAATATGTTATAGACTACTAAAGCATGATTCTGTGAATGTTAAGATGAACAGGCACCTGCAGCTGCGCTTCAAGTCAATAAAGCCTATTGGACAAATATGTGGTTCTTGACTATATAAAGTCAGAAAAGAACCTTGCAGACCACTTGACGAAGGATCTGTCTAGGACATTGATCCTAGAATCATCGAGGTGGATGGGGTTAAGCCCATAGTATAGTCACCAGCAGTGGCAACTCAACCGAGTCTGACTGGAGATACCAAGAAGCCGGTTCAATGGGTAGAAACAAGCTGGACTAGGTGACTATTATGGAACACTGACCTGAGATTAAATTCTCTATAAAATAAAAGCCCAGGAGGCTGTACATGTGTACATTTATACCCCATCCCTATGGTGACAGTGTTCCTTTTGTGATATGGATAGGTTGAGTTTAAACTCTTAATAAGTCCAAGCATGATATGCAGGGTTGATTCCTATCACCAACCTTTAAGGACTTACCTATATGAGAGGTCGTGAGGGCCGCGACTATAGGACAGGGCGATCCTAGACAACTCTCATGAATGTGTAAAAGTGCGCATGGCCAACCAAATGCGCCACCCGATAGACCCAAGTACCTCTAGCGTACTATGTGTGCTATCCTGAATCTGGTTCAAGAAGACTGATTCAAGGCGTAGTCCATCAAGCTCTTCTTCAGACAAAGACAATAGTCACTACGTGAGATTCAAGGTTGTAGTCCATCTCATTTATGCATAGTATACAACTGCCCAGAAATTCTCTTATTCTTCTTTTATTTTTCATGTCTTCTATTATCTTGGAACTTGAGCTTTTGGGGGGGGGGGGGGGGGGGGGATTGTTAGCTATACTCAGCTGTACTCAGCTGTGAGCAAAACTCCTGAGCAAAAGCTCAAACCCAACTTTCACTTTAGTCCCACATCGGTTTGGCATAAGAAAATTTGTGTGTATATTACCACTCACTCCTTTGCTTCATTAAAAGTGTGTGTGGGAGCTCCATGGGCCACACGCGCACGCCGCCGCCGCCGCCCGGCCCGGCTCCGCTCGGTTCGGCGCGCGTAACGGGTGCGGGTACGTGCCCACATCTGCGGGCGCCGAATGCCGATTCGATTTTCTCTTCGGTTCGGGCCGAGACCCTAAAAGATTTTTGCCTTTTTCTACAAATTCTGACCGTTACAAATTTTAAATTACATAACGTTCACTATTCAAATTCTGTCCAGGTTCAATGAACCTTGTGCTGGAAAACGTTCAGTAACGTTTATTTTAATTGACTCATTAAATCTGTCATTATTCTCCTAAGTTGGAAAACCCTTATATATACCTTGTCTCATTCCTTCATTCTTTACACACAGAAATTCATTTCCCTCTCTAAAATTCTCGTCCTCTCAAGATCACTGCTATTCTCCATTGTTGCTCTGGGCGGAGCTAAGTCGGGGTCATTCTCTCGACGTCGTGTGCGGCAGCAACGAGATTCCGGTGGAGCGGGGATTTTACCACTAGGAGCGTTCGGATTCAGTCTGCACATAGACCCGAGCTAACTCTTAGGACAGTGCTACGTGCACGACTTTCCCGGAGGCCGGTAACAATTTAATTATTTTTTTTATTTGCAGATTTAAATCAAAGTGTTATTGAAGAATTTCTAACATGTACTTCAAAAATTATGTTCCTTCATGTCCCTCCGCCACGTGATACTTATTTATTAACTGAAACAATAGGAGAGAGAGTTGGAGGAAGACATGACGAATAGAAGAAAACCACGTGGCATAAGGACATGGAGGAATGTGATTTTTGAGGTACATAAGGCAGTTTTCTAATCAATAATAGAGAAGGCTTTATTGATTCTATTGATCATGGCAAAACGGTTATAAAAAAGAATCTATTTGGAGGACCTATATGCAAAAAAAGCTCAAGATTTTTATGGAGAAGCATACAACTTCTGGTTGTATATGAAGTATGAAGGTGGCTGAGGCCGCCCTAGTCAGACAGGCACGGACGTCTAGCATCTAGGCAGCCGCAATTCAAAAAAAAAAAAAAATTAAATCCTAAAAATCTACTGAAAATTGCAAAAAAACAGTCAATAAAATTTAAAACATGCATAGTTGGAATTGGAGGAGCCTAGGCGGCCGTTTAGGCCAACTTTTAGAACATTGGCTGAGGCTGTCCAAGGATAATAAACCCATAAGTATAAAAAGTGGGGGCAGCTGGTGAGGGTTGTCCTTGTTTTCTCAAAGTTAACTTTTTTTTGAAATGCCCGACAATACGCACGGAACTTAGTGCACGCTCCATTGCATGTCTGTTGGGCCCACTGCCCCCAACTTCCACCAAATAAATGGAAAAAAATAATACGCCCCCGTGTTCGATCCACTGATCTTCCGCCACCCAGCCGGAGTCTTATGCCTCTTCCCGGTAACCACAGGAGTCACTCGAGTCCGGTCAAAGTTAACTGTTAGTTTGGTGAGACGCAACAATATCCCTTTGGGAGAAAAAAAACACTTTTCAAGGTGGTTACCCAGGCCAACATAGTTGTAGGTTGTGAAGGTCCTTGAATCAAACATTGTTATAAGCAAATAACATTATATTCTCCAGCAAACAAAATACATCAAAGCCCCAGAACTCGAGCTTAACAAGACAGGCAGGCGTGAGCGTAACCTAGCTCGTATTCCTCTTTTAGCTAGCTTGATCAATTTGACACCCTAATTTATCATACATTTAAGTTTCTTGGATGACTAATTAATCAAGTAAGATTCAATTAATAGCCCATCGTCAAAGCTTAATTTCCTGAAAATTTACCACCCTGTTACCAAATTACCATTGGATATCCTACAAGCAAACAGAGACACACTTAGAAGGGGATGGAGATGGCTCTTGCAATTGCTTCAACCATGTCACTCTCTCAGAATTGTAGATCTTCAACTTAAAAGATCATCTGATCAAACTCAGATACACGGTATAAGCCTTAAACTTGGCATGCTATACCCCACAATTTGCAAAACATCCCATCATTTTTCTTCCTCTTCTGCATGAATTAAGTTTCTCTACAACGATAAGGTACTGTTTGGAAAGGATGGAAAAATGGGAGGAAGAAAAATGTTGAGAAAAAAATGGGAGAAAATCAAAAGTGATGGTGTTTGGAAAGCGGGAACGGAAAATCCTGAAAAGAAATTTGAGGGAAAAAACTAGGTGAGTCCCACTAAAAAAAAGTTTCTCTCAAAAGTGGAAGAACAAATGGAGAGAGATGAGGGAATTTTGGAAGAATTTATCCCACTATCCCCCAAAAAAGTATTAATCAATTATGATTTGAGAATACCAAGGACTAAAATGTAATTATATCTCTGTCACAAACAAACAAACAAATATTTTTAAACTAAAGGAAAAATTAACTTTACTTTCATTTTACTCTTCCTCATTTTCTTTTCCCTCAAATTTTTTTTCCCTCTCCACCATAAAGTGAATAAAAGTGATAGCAGTCACCAAAGAAACTCCAAACTCTTTTGAAGAAAAACCTTCTACATGGAGAATAAAGTCCCTACATACTTGTTGCGAACCTAAATTAAGTATTGGCTAAAATATAACTTATACCCTCAACTATCCAAATGTCCAACTTGATACCCTCAACTATCCAAATGTCCAACTTGATACCCTCAACTTTGATATACTAACTTAATACGCTCAAATACATAATAAGTTTTATGTTGATATC
Source organism: Iris pallida (assembly GCA_029216955.1). Lineage (NCBI taxonomy): Eukaryota > Viridiplantae > Streptophyta > Magnoliopsida > Asparagales > Iridaceae > Iris > Iris pallida. The sequence goes on along the minus strand of JANAVB010024412.1, from coordinate 22,155 downwards.
TAAAATTTTAAAAAAGATAAAACTGTTGTTCCCGAAACAGATCTTAGATGGAAGAACGATAGGAACTTCGAGAATTTCTTTTCAAGAAGATCCTGAAGACTCTGTCTTTTTGTAAGACGGAGCTGAAGACTGTCTCTTTATGAGACGGAGTTGAAGACTCTCTCTTTGTGAGACGGAGGAAGAAGAAGACGCAACTCTGCTGGGGTGATGAAGATCACCGTTGCTCAAAGCAAGATTCGTCCTATTGCGATCTGCTCCCAGGAACCAGCAAGTTCGAAAGAACTTCTGGAACGCTCGCTGTCACCTCCTTACAGAACTCGCTAAACTTAGTGGACTCCAATGACAGCGTCATCTTTACTCTCTTCGTCTCTTAATTTCTGAATCCTCCTCAATGAAGGCACAAAGAGAGTATTTATAGAGTTGGACTGAACCCTAACTCTAATCCTGACCGTACACTGATTGCGAAAAGATAAGACCAAATCATGGAAAGATTTAACTGAATCAAATTTAAATCCCACAAATAACGGAGCTGAAATTTGACTCAATCTTTCCATAATTGTCTGAATCTTCCAATTAGCGCCTAAGCACTGCACAGGCGCGCACGCCAAAGTACGCCAACAAAGTGCCACTATGCGCCCTTGAGCCTGAGCCCGAGTCCGAGTCGCTAAGCCCCTTCGGGACAGCTCCATAGGAAATAATCACATGAGCATGACAAAAAGCATAAATGCTTCTTTGTGGAGTTTAGCCTTCTTACCACTAGAAAACACCCCCACATGCACCCATGTGTCTCTCCACACCTCATGTGCATCTCTCTCCTCAATCAAAGCTTTACATAGAGATACAATCTATTTGGTGTAGGCAATGTGGGACTATCTTTCTAGTCACCAAGGCAAAACACCAACGAAAACTACCCCTCCTTTCCTAACCCACAACACCCCCTCCCCCTTCCTTCTCCGGCAGCACCCCCGTCCGCGACTGCCCCCCCCCCTTCCCCACCCGCCCCCGCGTCCCCAGGCGAACCCCGCCCTCCACGGCCCGCCATCCCTTGTGGCTACCCCCACCATCGCCCCGTGCCCCTGCCTCCAGCTGCAGCTGCTTTCCCCGCCTACGACTCGGCCGTCCCGCACAGCTCTGGGCCGGGCCATGCCGCGCCCACCTCCTGCAGCTTGTCCCGCCGCCCCGTGCGACCTCCGGCTGCTGCGGCTGCCCCCTCCGGCGACCCGCTACCTCCTCGCACAGCTCCGAGACGGCCCACAGAGCGGGGTGGAGGGGAGGTCGCAGACGCGAGCCGGAGGGGAGGGGAGGTCGCCGGCGGGAGGGGGAAGGGATGGGGAGGATCGCCGACGGGAGGCGGGAGGGGTTGTTTGGGGGTGTGGAGGGGGGGACAATTTTGTCAACAAAAAAAAATCAGGGTATCAAGTTAGCACCTATCAAAGTTAAGAGTATTAAGCTGAAAAACTGAAATAGTTGAGGGTATCAAATTGTAATTTAGCCTTAGGTATATTAAGTTGAGTCATCTTCTCAACAAGGTTGATGTGAATGTATATGGGGAGTCGAAGAAGCAATTGGTATTATGCATGTCTAACTTCACTTACTGTGCTGGAGGTTTATTGAGAAAGGTAAGGAAGGTTAGGAAAGGGATCCTGGAACTACTCCAGTGAGATGATCCTTATACTGACATTAATTTGCATCAAAAAAATTTTGCAGAACAAAAAACGCCTACACAAAACAAGTTGGATTTTATGTACAGATCATTTTTACAGACCAGTTCACTTGTAAAGATCAAGCAGCAACCCCACATTCTTGCGTTCAACTATTGTAGATATGAAAGCAAGAGGTATGTGCATACCGAGATCACATGATTTCTTTACCGGAGTTTTGGCCTGAGGTTTGAATAATTATGTTGGTCCTGGATGATGGTTTTTTTCTTTTTCTTTCTTCCTTTATCACTCCTATTCATTTACGAGTATTTAAGACCTAGGTGGTAAATGTAAAACTTGGCATAGCCAAAGTTTCATTGGTGCTATTATAGGATGTGAAAACTGATACAAAAATATACTAAACAAGAGTAGTGTGCATTGCAGCATTTGTCATATCTATGTCTCATGCCAATCCCTTAAAAAGAGAAAGATACTAGTTTCACGGGTATTGTTCAGATACTGGTTGATTGGAGAAGTCTTTCTCCACATAAAAACACATTGTTCAAGCTGCCTTCCCCCCTCCGTCTTCCATATCTTTCAATTTTATCTTTCTATAGTTGGAATTTTTCACCATTTGCAAAAGGAATGGCCAGAAGTAGGCAGCAGAAGAGATTTCCTTCTGATTTTCCACCATGTGGGAGTTAGGCCATGTTTGGTTCGCGGAGTCAGTGCCTTGGAAAAGAAAAGTCATTCATTTCTCGTGTTTGGATGTGAAAGAAAATGAGTAGGAAAGGAAATTGATTTTCAAGAGGAAGATAATAGGAGGGGGAAATGTTTCCCCTCACCAACCCAAGGATTCGCTTTCCCTCTCTATGGATTCACATTCCCTTGCAATTTCCTTGACATTTTCCGGAAAGGAAATTCACTAGAATTGCAATTTCCCACAGGAAATGAAAGAGCAAAGAATCGGTTTCCTTTCCTTTCCGCGAACCAAACGAGTATTCATGTTTCCCTACTTTTATCTATTCCATCTTTTCCTTCTTTCTGTATGTGATTTTTCGTCTTGTGGGAGCTAGAATAATTCATGTATTCCTACTTTTATCTATTTCATCTTTCCTTACGTTTTCTGTATAGGAGGAAGTAGCCAGATTATGTCACTAGTCCCATGAGAACCTGAGTTTATAAATAGGTGTCCAGTGAACAAGTAAACACAAATATCAAACTCGATCTCATATTTAATGGAGATGCAAGCATATGAAGCTATTGCGGACCACATCAGTGGGTTAACATTACTAGGAGCATCGTCAATCATTAATGCAGATTTTTACTCAGTTCGTTAAGTTTTAAGATGAATGTATATTAAATGTGTAACTTGGTTTCCTCTTCTTTCTCAAGTCATGGTGGTCAACATCCAAAATACATAGCAATCTTGAATGCTATAGAAAACTACAATGGTATAATTTGGATACCTCATTCGGTGGCTTTTTGTACATAGATAGATAGGAGAAACTACCTAGTAGAAATTTATCCAATGTGGGACTAAAGTAACTATAAATAGCCTACATCGATCCCACTACGTAAGGGTTCCCTGTTCCTATGAGCCTTGAGTAAGAGGGATTCCTCCGCTTAGCAGCGCCTCGAGAATTGATAGTATTGACCTACACCAAAGTGGAAGGGCTGCTGCCACTATCTAAGCTATTAGTTGGCTTAGCCTATTGAAATATTGAATCTAGTGAAGCCTTGCATAACAAGACTATACGTCGCCAACGCCTAGAAGTCAAAGTAGTCTGGGTTGGTTTGGTGGTCGCTCTCAAACTCGCTCCGTGGGTGACGAAAGTCACTTAGCTTCTTTTGGGCATATTGTCGCTACAGAGTGTTGAACTCGATACCTCCAAGTTCGATTTCCATCCATTTACCAAATTACCAACTCGATGATAATTTGGTTGTGATTTTCCATAGAAATAAGTAATAATAGGACAAACAAAACTATATAGCATGAAACTGAAAAGTCAGGGTTTACTCCGAAGATGGAAAGCCTAAGACAATTACATAATTGCATTAAAAATACTAAGTAGTGAGTGAAAATAATTAGAACATTTTGTTGAAAGCAACATTTACAAAAAAAACAAAAAAACAAATTATTCATAGTCATCAACTAGTAACAAACAATTATTAGAAACTGTTCGTTAATTTCCATCTAGATCTATATAATCTTAGTTAATGGAGATAAAATTTCGCAAAAATTAGAAATTGATGTTGGGAAACCTGATCAGAATCCTAAACTTACATTATTTCACTCCGTTCTCGAAATATTTGTGTCTATAATTCGACATCTACAGCATCTACCTCCATTTTGATGTGGATCTACATTTCATTTCAAAATTGAATTAGAGAAACGAAATGATAATTGACATCTCGAATTGATAGAAAATGGCTCGACAAACTTACTTGGAACCCAAATTTAGGTCAAATTCGAATTTCTCCATGGCTGCAGCATCGCGTTCCGATCCTGATCAATGCTCTTTTAATCTCCAATAAATCCTCAGAAAAGGGAAAAAAAAATGATTAAAAATGGCGGAAGAAAGAAGGGGGGTGGGAGGAGGGCTTTTCTAGGGTTTTCTTTTTCCCAGATTGGCGGGAGCGAGTCGGTTAGCATGACTTATACGCGGAAATATCATTAAAAAAATTCTTTGTTTTTTTTCTTCATAAAGTTTCTTATAGATAACGATCTTAATAATTGTTTGAAAGTCCTCCAAACATAAAATTTCATCCAGGGTGATAAATTTTACTCAATTTGTTCAGACCATGACATGTTAGCAGAATTTGGAAATAGAAGCGTCTGACGCCAGTGACGGCGCATCAGACATTAAAAAAAATAAAACATAAATCTTGGTGCCAGTCTCACTGGCACTAGATATTAAAAAAAATTCCTAAAATTGGGCCCAATTTGACTGTTGGCCAGGTTTTGTTTTTTCACTCACGTATTATTTTGAATTTTTTTGTTTTTTAGTTTTGTTTAATTTGATTTAGTTTATCTTTTAGTGGTGTTTAATATTTAGTTAATTTGATATTATCTATATTATAATATGTATAGTAACAATATATAGATAATATTCATATAGATATTAATTTGTATATAGATATCTACATATTTTTTAATATATATCTACATGTATATAGATATATGTATATTAATTTATTTTATCTATATTAATTTGTATAATAATTAACAAGGATAATAACAAAATTTATTAGTTAATGTATAAATTAATATACAAATTTATGTGGATATTAATTTATTATTATCTATACTATTTGTACATTAATTTATATGGATATTATTTGTATAATAATTAATATGGATAATAAAAAAATCTATTAGTTAATGTACAAATAAATTTATAATATATTTGTTATTATCTATATATTTTGTTATTATCATAGTATATATAAAATATCAAATTAACTAATATATTAAACCACACTAAAAGATATACCAAATTAAATTAAACAAAATATAACAAACAAACTAAAAACCGAAATAATATGGGAGAAAAAAAACAAAAACTTGCCACCAGACACTGACACCCAATTTTAGAATTATTTTTAATCTCTGGCTCCAGTGACACTGGCGCCATAATTTTTTTTATTTTTTCATTGTTTGGCGCCAGTGTCACTGGCGCCAAAATTTTTTTTAATGTATGGTGCCAGTGTCATTGGCTCCATATTAATTATCCTATTTGCAAATTCCTCTGATATATCATGTTCTGCATAAATTAAATAAAATTTGTCAGCCTGGATGAAATTTTATGTCCTCTAAATCCTCAAATAGTTTACTTATAATCTCGCTAATTAATAGATATTATGTTGAGAATAAATGGTATAAAAACCTGCTATAAGGAGATTGACTCCTAAAGAATTAACAAATTAGTAAAAAAATCAAAATACAATTTCCCAATATAGGATTGAGGATCAGTGGAAGGGGATCAGGGTCGGCCCTGACCCGGTAAATCAGACAACTACCACGTTCCAATCCCAAAAATCATGGGACAAGCACTTGACTTGGCCAACTGGTACGTACTCAAGGGCTGCTAAACCACTCAAGTATGTACTTACAATGTCTATATCAACTTTCGTCTGATGGAGACAAATATACTACTAGTAATAGAGAGAAGAAAAAAAAAGGAAATGAAACGGTAACATAAAAATAAAAGTAAACTCGTGAGCCCGGCTCACAAGAACTCGGGCGGATCAATCTCGACGTAATCGGAAGAGGGTACTACTACATCAGGTCCTGGTCCATACTTTTACAAATACTCCTTGTCATCTAAATTTGGAGAAAAGTCCAGATCCTCGGAGGACATAGCAAGATAAATAATATATGAGCCAACCTGTAATAGTAAATACAGAAAATTGCAGTGAAAGCATATAAGTTAGTTTTTATTACATAAAAGACATATAGTTCGGAATTTTTTTAAATGAGCATAAAATTGCCCTAATTTAGGACGTAAGTTTGAGTGACGCCCTAAATTAGGGCGTAAGTTTACTGATGTGGGTAATATTTTATTTAAGAAATTTTTTTAAATGCTTAGCTTCTCTTAAAATAAATTTTTTGCTTAGTTTGGCTTAATCCGCATGCCAAATTTAGAAATTAGTAACTTGCGCCCTAAAATAGTTTGGTAATTTGTTAATATTTTTTCTAAATACTTTTGTAGACTTAATCTGGTACTAATTTGACATCTATTTAGGCTAAACCGACTGATTAGTTACTTATGCCCTATTTTAGGACGTAAGTTTGATAATTTGTTAATATATTTTCAAATATTTTTGTACACTTAATTTGATATTAATTCAATATTAAACCGGCTGATTAGTGACTTACGTCCTAAATATGGGTTTCCAATGCTACAGAGATTGGAACACATGGTGTTATGTTAGTACCTAACATTTAGTTGCTAGCTAAGAGCATCTCCAACCCTATTGTCTTGTTAAGTGTTGTGAGTCTTAGGTGGCTCCTATATGGCATGAGCCACAAGACAATGTCTTGTTTATGTGGCAAAACTATATCTCAAAAGACAATGAGATAGAAAAACTCTCTCCAATGCAAAAGTATTGAGGAGGCAATAAAAAGTATTTTTTTAACTTCCAAGGCAACTCCTTCACTTCTTCAACTTTTTATAAATATTTCTATTTATAATTGATGATGTGGAGACAAAGTCATTGTGAAGTGCATTGTCTAGATCTAGACAACCAACTTCACATTCTCCTTGCCATGTCATTGCCATATCAACTTCATGTTTTATTCTACATTTGCAATAATTTTTGGAATGAAAGTTTGTCATTCCTACGTGGCAACCATTTTTTCTAACTCACAATAGGGTTGGAGATGCTCTAAGCTAGTAGCTAACATACAGGAAGTGTTAGTGCCGATGCACAATTTTCGATGGAAAATTCTGAAACTGAAACAATTGTAAAGACAACGTTTCAAATGCAACCCCTTAAAGAAGATGTGCAACAGAGATCCTGGAGGATTCTGAATTACGAGGATCTAAAAAGATTCTACGTAATACACAAAAAATCTAAAGAGACTTTTGTGCAAGCGACTATCGGCAGTAGAGCTTCTAAAAAAAGTTACTGTAAAAGGCAACAGCAGCGATGACAGGCGAGAATGAAATGCTGGGGTGAATGAACCACCGTTGCTCAAAGCTTTATTCGCCCCACACGAGCACGAACATCTTCCAGGAACCAGCAAGTTCACGAAGAACTTCTGGAACGCTCGTAAGTCAATATTTGAGACTTGAACGGGCTTCCTGGACTTTACAGATCCCTTCACTCTCTTCTTGGTGCATCTTTCAAAGGAGGCCAAGGGGCTCTATTTATAGAGTGGAGTTGAGACTTCACCTCTTCTCCTATCCGATGTGGGACTAAAATACCAATACTCAAAAATAGAGTTTGATATTTTAGATCATCCCACAATCAGCATAGAAGTGTGCCAGTCCACGCCTACCCCCCGAACACTCCCGTGCATGCACGAGACATCCTGGAGTCCGTGTCCGAGTCCGAGTTCGCACAACAAAAATTAACTTGCATCCTTGTTGGATTTAATCCTTTTTCCTTCTAGGAAAATACTTCCACATGGCACAAACTTGTGCCCCACTACACCCATGTGCACACCTCAACACAAGCAATGCATTATATTGAGATACTCACCATTTGGTGTAGCCGAGGTGGGACTATCTTTTCTAGTCCAAAGGCAAAACACCAACAGGAAGCTAGTAGCTACATATAGGAAGCTAGCAATAATACATGTCTACTTGGACTTTTTTACGTGACCGAACAGTTAATGTCCTTTTTTCCACTATTTTTGACCATAGAGTGTCCATTTTCACTTTCTTTCTTTTTTTACCGGACTTTTTTTGACCGAATATTTGGGAGAATTAGACCGGACAATTGGGTGGTGGGGGTTGTTCAATAAATAAAAATTAAGTTGGAGAGGATGCTAGGGGGCTTCTTTACTATCTATTACAAAAAATGTATTCATAAAAAATCACTTTATTACGAATTCATAAGTAATAGAAAAACTTTCTACAATAATATTTTGTATATTTCTAAAGAATTATGATACGTAGAAATTAGATTAGTTGTACCTCCCTCATAGGATAATCCGTTTAGTGTACCTCCATGGTAGCAAATTACTGTTAAAATTTGATCCATGACTAAAAACTTGGAATTGAAAGAAAAAAAGTTGTCGGCTAAGAACTTCTTGGAGAATAACTTCTTCTGGCTACAAGAACTTGTAGAAAATTTCACTGGATGAGAATTACTATGCAGGAGGACTTGTAGAAAAACTTCACTGGATGAGAGTTAATGTGGAGGAGTGAGAGTAAAGATGTTTGGGCTAAGATGTATATAATCCACTCTACATATTACGGTTGTAAATTTTGAATGTAAAAAAAATATTATTACCGTTTGAAATATAACCGTTTCAAAATCTGATATTAAAAAAAATATAACAAACCAACTTACGCCCTTTTTTGGGGCATAATAAACAAAATTGTTACGTTGGGTTACTTTCTAATTATGTTAGCCTAATCATGTTTCAAAATCTGATATTTAAAAAATTACAAAACCAACTTACATCCTTTTTTTTGGCGTAAGAAACAAATCTATTGGGTTACTCTCTAATCATGTTAGCCAAAAAAAAATTCTAAAAACTCCAAATAAAAACAAAGTTACGCCCTTTTTTGGGCGCAAGAGTTAACCTTTGCTCTTAACCAATTAAGAGAGAGAAACGGTTAAAAAAAATCTTTGTTGTGTGGACAATTAGCTCAACATCTCAAATGGTATATCAATATATCTCAATGTGTATCAATCTATCTACAAGCTATCCCAACCTCTCTTATATAGGAAGAGAGAGGTTGGGAGTTACATAATGAAAGGTCACTTAGGAGTTACAAAGTGAAGAGTCATGAGTTACAAAATGAAGAGTCACCATGATTCACCATGATGATGAGTTACAACACTCCCCCTTGGCTCTTCAAAACTCTGCTTGTAAACACCTCTGAGCTTCTTTGTCTGTCTGTAGCTTGCAGATTCAAAAATGACCACCTACTTGTGCCTCGTTAAAACCTTGCCAAAAAAACCCGGTGGGAAAAAAACTTTGGTCGAAGGACAAAAGAGTACAACAGGTCAGTGTGATGGGGGTAAACTAACCATTGCAAAGGTGCCTCGTCAAAACCTTGTCAGGGAAAACCCAGTGGAAAAAAACCGCTGATCGAAGGACAAAAGATACACGATGGTTTAGAAGTATACACTGGATACTCCCCCTGATCACAATAGTCCTTAGTGAATAAGAGATTTGAAATGTGTCTCGTTAAAAACCTTGCCAAGGAAAATCCAATGGGAAAAAACTTGGTCTAAGGGAAAAAGAGTACACAAGCATACATCATGATGCTTCCCTTTTCACTCGCACTCGACAGGGTGCGAAATATACGCACAACAGGGCGTTTGGAGGCGCTCGTTGGGGCGCTCCCCCTCACATGCACACAACAGGGTGCGGAAAACATGTTTCACTTAGGCTAGCTCTGAAAGCTTCCTAAGTCCAATCGCTCTGACATGTTTCTGGAACGAGTGTTTTGGCAGTGACTTGGTGAACAAGTCTGCACGGTTATTCTCCGATCCAATGTGTTGCACTTCAATCTTCTGAAGCGCTTGTTGTTCATGTGTAAAAAACAACTTGGGCGATATGTGCTTGGTAGCATCCCCTTTGATTTAACCATGTTTCGCTTGATCAATAACAGCGGTATTGTCCTCATAGACGACAACAGGTTCATCTGGGTCATATGGAAGATCACATGTACTTCGAATATGGCCAATAACAGCTCGAAGCCATACACACTCTCTAGTCGCCTCAAGAGCGCGAGTAGCTCAGAGTGGTTCGTTGAAGTAGCCACTAAGGTCTGTTTGCGAGACCTCCAAGAAATTGCCGTCCTAATGGTAAAGACATAACCAGATTGGGAACGCCCCTTGTGCGGATCAGATAAGTATCCCGCATCGGCGTAGCCAACAAGGGTCGCGTTGCTTCGAGTGCCAAGAGCGTTGGACTCACTCAAAACCGCGTAGGGATAGAACAAGCCCAAGTCCGTAGTACCCTTAAGGTAGCGAAAAATGTCTTTTATGCCATTCCAATGGCGGCGTGTTGGCGCGGTGCTGTGTCGAGCTAGACAATTCACAGCAAACGAGATGTCCGGTCTAGTACATTGGGCCAAGTACAATAAAGCGCCTATTGCACCCAGATAAGAGCACTCAGGACTCAATATCTCTTCGTCGTCCTCCTTTGGACGGAATGGGTCCTTAGTAATGTCTAGAGAGCGGACGATCATGGGAGTAGCGGACGGCTTAACGTCAAAATGACTAAAGCGTCTCAACACCTTTTGGGTGTAGTTCGCTTGATGGACAAGAATTCCATCTTTACGGGCTCGATCTGCAGGCCGAGGCAAAACCGTGTCTTCCCAAGATCCTTATCTCGAATTCCTTTCATGATTAGCAGTTTTGACAAGTCTTTTTCGGTTCCTATGAGATTCATGTCATCTACATAGACCGCGATGATTGCGTATCCTGAAGTAGATTTCTTTATGAACACGCATGGGCAAAGTTCGTTATTAACGTATCCCAAACCGATCAAGTATTCGCTTAGGCGGTTATACCACATTCGCCCGGATTGTTTCAATCCATATAGCGAACGCCTCAGTCTAATCGAGAACGCGTTCCGTGGTCAGGAACTACTTGATTCAGGCATCTTTAGTCCTTCAGGGACTCATATATATCTCTGTGTCCAGATCCCCGTAGAAATAGGCTGTGACCACATCCATGAGCTGTATTCAGTTTTTCGGAAACTACTAAACTGGTTAAGTAGCGGAACGTTATGACGTCCATTACGGGAGAATACGTCTCCTCGTAATCAATTCCAGGGCGTTGTGAGAAGCCTTGCGCCACAAGGCAAGCCTTGTATCGCACAATCTCATTTCTCTCATTACGCTTCCTTAGGAAAACCCATTTGTGACCAACTGGTTTAACATTGGGTGGTGTTGGAGCAACAGGTCCAAACACGCTTCTTTTGCTAAGGAGTCTAGTTCAGCCTGGATTGCTTGTTTCCATTGTGACCAGTCCATTCGTCGTTGACACTCGGCAACACTACGAGGTTCCATGTCATCATTGTTCATAATGTCAGTGGCCACTGAGTATATGAACACATCATCGATGACAGTTTCATTTCGCTTCAAAATATCGTCTAAGCTAGCATACTCGACGGATATTTCGAGGTTATCGGCATAATTAGGAATAGGTTCATCTGGAACGCGCTCTTCTAATACATCGCCGTGATCCTTAATGATCTCATGTGGCAAAACGCTTTTAACAAGATTTCTCCACTTCGGGGCAGAACATCTTTGGAACCAACCGGTCTTCCCTTCTTCTTGGGAATAGCGGCGGACTGGACGGCCGATGGCAGCGTCCTTTGCTCGGCGGGTTCGACCGGAGCAACATGTTTCACAGGAACATGGCGTCTCTCAGGGACGTCTATCCTTGCAGGCACATTTGCAGCAGGTATAATTGATCTCGTGACTTTTGCTAGGTCGCTAAATGCGTCTGGCATTTGATTTGCAATATCTTACAGACCTAGAATCCTCTGTACTTCCTTATCACTATGTGCAGAGGAGGGATCATGATGAGCAACAGCGGGCACATGCCACGCTAATTCACATCGTTCCTCATCAACGTTAGCGTGCATTTCTCCCCTAACGACGGGAAGATTGCCTCATCAAAGTCACAATCCGCGTGTCTCGCGGTAAAGAGATCGTCTGTCAAGGGCTCTAAATAGCGAATGATGGACGGGGAGTTATAACCGACATATATTCCCCGTCGCTTCTGAGGTCCAAATTTTGAACGCCTTATCGGCTCAATTGGAACATTGACTAGGCACCCAAACACGCATAAATGTGAGATGTCAGGCTCACATCCAGTAACCAGCTGGTACGCGGAAAGTGGTTGGGTGGCCATGGGCCTCAGACGGACCAAATTTGTAGCGTGCAAAATTGCATAGCCCCATGCAGATAGTGGAGTTTGGTGCGCATAACCAAGGTCCGCGCTATCACTTGTAGTCGCTTTATAAAAGCTTCTGCTAGGCCATTTTGGGTATGAACATACGCAACAGGGTGTTCAAGATTTATTCCCAAAGTCATGCAATAATCATCGAAAGTCTTCGATGTAAACTCCGCGGCATTATCAAGTCTAATAGACTTTATCGGATAATCCGGATGGTGAGCCCTTAACTTAATGATCTGGGCGAAGAGTTTAGGAAACGCTGCGTTTGGGTGGACAACAACACTACGTGCGACCATCTAGTCGATGCATCAACCAAAACCATGAAGTATTTAAATGGTCCGCATGTTGGTTGGATTGGTCCACAAATATCTCCATGAATTCTCTCAAGGAATTGGGAAACCAATCTCGTAGGTTTCACATGGAGTGGCTTGAGATTCGTCCCAATCGAGCAAGCTTGCATAGGCTTTTCAGATTTATAACGAAATTCTTTCCTCCAAGAGGATGCCCATGTGATGCATTCATAGTACGAAGCATCGTATTTGACCCGGATGACCCAGCCGGTCATGCATAGCATAAAAGTCCTCTCATCAACTGGCGCTCGGCGAATGATGAGATTACTCTCGATGTGTTGTATCGTAGTGAGATACAAACCACTTGAAAGATTTCAACTTCTCCAAGATACGCTTTTGGCCGTACTGAGTGGAGGTAATGAAAAGATACTCGAAGCCATGTTCTCGAGCAGTTTCAACATGAAATCCGTTTTCTCGAATATCCTTAAAACTCAGTAAGGTACGACTGGACCTTGGAGAATATAAGGCCTCTGATACTTCAACGAGAGTACCATTGGACAACGAAAAACGGGCTTTGCCAAAACCTTGAACAAGGGTTGAGGGTCCCAAAATGGTTGTCACTGAGGTTACTTTAGGCGTATAGGAGATAAAGTATGATTTATCTCTCAAGATAGTGTGAGTCGTTCCACTATCAACCAGACAATCAACTGTCCCGTGGTCCATGCCTATAAGTAAAGAAAATTAAAGTTTGTCACACGTTGAAGAAAGTGCTCGAAATAGAACTTTAATTTATCGGAAAACAGAAAATACAAACCATCAAAAGTTTATGACTTAAATCAAATATAGAGAGATAATAGAATTCATTCTTCCATTTCTGCTACAAAATCGGGGGTCTCAAGATTAGATTTTCGCACTCGTTGACCAGATTTGCTTCGGCCCGGCCCCTTGTGATAGTTATCAACTTCTTGGGGGGTCGCCCTGCAAGTCCGTTGCATATGACCATAAGCACCACATTTGTAGCAGAGAGTAGGCGCTTGGCCTTCCACTCTCGCTTTGGGACGACTGGCCCGTTGGTTCTTACCATGAGACTGCCTAGGAGTCAAAGGTCCTTGGTTCTGTTAGAACCTCGCTTTGGTGGCGAGACTTAAACTCGCCTCTGTTCCTTGGCTGGGACAACTGGCCCTTGTCTCGTTTCTACCGTGGATTTGATCCACGGAGAGCGTTTGCATCAGCATTGGAATTGCCTTTGTTCCAGCAGGACGAGAATTGTTGTTCTCATTAAAATGAGACTGTTCTTCTCATCTAGTAAAAGCTGGGTGATGAGCTCGGGAAACTTGGTGAACTTAGACTGACGGTATTGCTTTTGGCGCAAGTTGTTAGTGGAAGGAAATGTGGTGTATGTTTTCTCCAATAGATCACTGTCGGTTAATATCTCACCGCAGTATTGGAGAAGTGATCGAATCCTGCAGACTTCATTGTTGTAATCAGTTACACTCTTGAAGTCTTGGAAGCGCAGGTTCAACCAGTCATGGCGTGCTTCAGGTAGCCATATGGTCTTCTGGTGGTCGAAGCGCTCTTTCAGAGAGTCCCATAGCGTCTTCGGCGAGGAGATTTCAATGAACTCCGACTTCATGACGTCAGATAAATGCCTGCAAAATAGAATCATCGCTTTGGCGTTCATTGAGCGAGTGACTTCCACTTCACGCTCTTCCTCGTTATAGATGACGTCCAAGAGGCCCTGCGCATCTAGATGGTTCTGGATGTCTTGCGTCCAGTCCAAGTAGTTCTTGCCAGAGGCTTCAAGGATGAGAAAATCAATCTTGATCGACATTTTTCTACAATAGGAGAAAAAATCTTGATCAGTCAACATATAAAACGACAGGTTTATATGGATTTGGTTTGTATAAGCAACAACAAACTATCGTAATAAAAAAACCGGTTTTGAAAAACGATTTTTGTTTAAAATTATCTTATATCGATCGACGGGTCGATATAAAGAGGTCAATAAGTTTCTTGCAAAAATGCATAAATATAAAACAATTTGAGCAAAAAATAATATTCGGTCAACCCCTTTCAGTAGCTCTACGTGAATATGACCAGGCGGGAAAATGAGGGAGGAGGGTCACCGGGGACCACTTAAAAACCAAGCCCCAAGTTCTTTCTGACATCATACCCAAATAGGTGAGCCTATTCGTAGAGACTTCGTAAAATTTTTGTCAAATGTAAGAATAAATAAGATTTTTCAAGAAATTCACGCTATTTGCGAACTGTGCAAAATAGGTGATAATTTAGTGCGTGCTCAAAATGAGCGTTGCCTTTGAAAAATTATTAACCAAAAGGTTATTTTGGGAGGCCCAAATTTGGCGGTGCCAGAATTTGTTTATGTAGCCAAGACAATTTTCAATTTCCACGCCATTACGCTAAAAAAAACGTACAACATAAGTAGACAACACACAAAAGAATTGGTGCCTAAGCAAGCGCACCAAAAAAATGTCAACTATTTTCCGACGTCTAATGAAGCGACGCCAAAAAAATAGCGAGAAAAAAATACAATTTTTACTACCCATCTGTTACAATAATTCACTGAGTAACATAAAGAAAAATGCTACTGAGGTGCTTGTCGAGGCGCAGATGGCACTGTGGCGCTCGTCGGGGCGCTCCAAATCCATCATTACCAAAAAAAATTTTAGCATCTAAATTTTCTTTTTCAACATGAAAATTTGCTATCAAAATTTATTTACTCAGAAATTAACTAACAAATATGTTTTTTTTTTGTTTAAAACTAGTATGCTAAAGGCTAGATTATAGCAAAGTTAAAAATCATAAGCAAAATTTATTTTCTGAAGTTCTTTTGCTGCATACTGAAAATGAAATAGATAACTTCTTTTAAGA
This sequence comes from Iris pallida, assembly GCA_029216955.1. Lineage (NCBI taxonomy): Eukaryota > Viridiplantae > Streptophyta > Magnoliopsida > Asparagales > Iridaceae > Iris > Iris pallida. The sequence goes on along the minus strand of JANAVB010024412.1, from coordinate 6,731 downwards.
AAAAAAAATGGAAACATGTTAGTCAAAACTGATATTTCAGGAAAGATGCTTATTATTAACATTTTGAAAGAAAATAGCATGGCACCTTCAATGCAGTATATGAGTCTGCATATTTCTCTAAATGTGAAAGACTATGCACGACTATTAACAATAGTAACTTTGCATCAGGCAAGTATGCTTTGGAAAATCTATGATGAGAGAAACTCAATGTATTCTTTTTACAACTTCTCCCCGGGAGTCTTCTAACTTTGTATATGTACAGACAAGAGAATATCTATGAACTATATTTGTCACCAATGTCATATTATATTTTCCTGTACTCTCTGTTAGGGAAAAAAATTTACTGTCCGAAAAAATATTTTACTACCAAATATTTCTTAGAAAAATATTCTTGCTGAATCAGTTTACTAACAAATTTTTTTAGAAAATATTCTTAAGAAGAAATTAAGGGTTACCGTCGTTGTACGAAAACCGCAAAATCGGACAGGACCCACACGGATACGCGGGATCGGCGACGAGCGACGGGGTGCGCGCGGAGCAACGGTCGGCGGACGGCGAGGCGAGCGGTACGTCGGGTCTCCGGCGTTGCACGAGCAAAGTGCTGATAACGTGTTGTGTGGACAATTAGCTCAACATCTCAAATGGTATATCAATATATCTCAATGTGTATCAATCTATCTACAAGCTATCCCAACCTCTCTTTATATAGGAAGAGAGGTTGGGAGTTACATAATGAAAGGTCACTTAGGAGTTACAAAGTGAAGAGTCATGAGTTACAAAATGAAGAGTCACCATGATTCACCATGATGAGATGAGTTACAACAATCTTAAATTTTTTTTCCAGATTTTTTCACCTAAAGGGATAAACTTACAGGTTATTGCGTGTTGGGGGAGAAGTTTTTAAATTTTCAAATGGGGGGATAGCTCTCCAACTGAGTTGGAAGGCTGGATGGGAGCCCTCCAACTCAGTTGGCGGCTCCTGCCAGCCCTCCAACTCAGTTGGCGGTTAGGGAAGTATGTGTGAACGTATGCGATTTAATGTATTAATATATAAAAGTAGAAGATGCATTTAATATATGTTAGCCCCTATTCCTCTATTGATCATAATGTTTTTCTTCTTCTTCTTCTTTCGTTTTTTTTTGTTATGGGGCTTATGCTTCTCTAGCTGCAAATAATATGTATTTATATCCTTATGAAGTATGAATGTATGCGATCTTGGCAGGTAATATTGTGCCTAGGATCAAGATTTCTAGTATGGGTATCAAGATCCCATCATATGAGTATCATATCTTGTATTGTTAAAACAAATAATTATTAAAATTCAAAAATATATTTTATATATTTAGGCATAATGTTAAGTATTCCTTGTATTGTTTCTTATTAATTTGAAACTAATTGAAATAGTAGTCACCTTGCGAATTGGTTTATCGTTAATACTAATTAATAATTAATTAGTTATTTATTATTTATTATATATTATTTTTTATAATTATTATTTTTAAAAATTTAATTTATAGTTAATTAAGAATTAACTATTAGTTAAATAAAAATTAGTCATTATTATTTTTAAAAGTAATTTTTTTATAACTAATAGTTGTTATTATTTTTATAAAAAAATTACTAATAGTTAGTTTTTTAATTATAATTTAAATTAATATTTATTAACTAATAGTTAGTTATTGTAATTATAATTTAAATTAATATTTATTAACTAATAGTTTTATTATTTAATATTTTATAATAATCTCAATTGATAATTTATAATTTTATTAATTATAATTATAATCTTAATTAACAAGTTATTAATCATAACCATAATCTTAAGTAATAATTTATTAATTAGTATCTAATTATAATCATAATAATTTATTGGTCTTATTATAATCTTAATTAATAATTTGTTAATTACTATTTTATTGCCATCTTAATTAATAATATTGTAATCACAAATAATTTATAATTTATTAATTTAATAATTTAATAACTATATTATAATAATTTTAAATAATAATTTATTAGTCAACGTTATAGTCTTAACTAAAATTTTTACGATTCATCAATTAAATATTTAATTATCTTTATTAATCATTTATAATAATTATTAATCATAACTATTATCATAATTATAATCATAATTTAATTATTAATCATAACTATAGTTTTAATTATAATAATTAATCAATAATTAATTTATTTTTTATTTTGTTAATTATATTATTATCATAATTATTAATCATAATTGTTAATCATATTTTAGTTTACAAATTTCTATGTTTGGTTGAGTTGGATTTGAATTTGGATTTGAAAATTCATGATTTGGATTTGGATTTCCAAATCCAAATCCAAATCCAAATGCAAATCCTTGTTACCAAACAAGCCCTTAGTTGACGAGCTACAGGACGTTTTGGGGGAGGGATCCACTCCGAGCCGCCAACTCAGTTGGAGAGTTGGAGCTCCCACCAACCCGCCAACTGAGTTGGAGGGCTCCCATCCAGCCCTCCAACTCAGTTGGAGAGCCATCCCCCTATTTGAAAATTTGAAAAGTTGTCTCCCAATGCGTAATAACATGTAAGTTTATTCCTTTAGGTGAAAAAATTCATTTTTTTTCCAACATCAGCAAACTTACTGTTTGCAAAAACAAAAGTGTAGAACTTTATTGATACAAACTTTATAAAAGATTACAATTTGAATTCTGGGAATGGTACAACTGTAGGAATCCAATCTAGATGACGATTGCTTTATCCTTGGACGATGTGTGAACGTTGAAGACAGAGCCTCTGAAGTTTGAAAACAACTCTGGAATTGAAGGCAAAAAGTCTCGAAGTTTGAAGGCAAAAGTCTCGGAAGAATGCAACAGCACTTGGGCAAGAACTCCTGAACTCTCTGAACTTTGAAGTCTGATCTCTCTATAATCGGATCTCTGATCTCTCTTGAATGGAGACTTGAAACTCTATTTATAGAGTTCTGAGAAATAACCAACTTTTAGTTATTCTGGACTGCAACAGGATGGTTTGCGCAGCAATTGAATTGCGCAACAGTGGACTGCGCAGCAGTTGTTGGATCGTGGTCTAACTGTCTTGGACATATGGCAACTTTTTGATTGAATTGCGCATGATCGTGTGTAGAAACGGTTGCCACGTAATGAGCAATTGATGGCATGAATGCCACATGTACTTTGTCATTGTGTTGATAAAAAACGTGCACACTAAATTGCGCTGGCTTTGGAGTTGCGCAGACTTGGACTGCGCAGGAATGGATTGCGCCAACATGGATTGTGCCAACATGGATTGTGCTGCCAGCTGTCCTCGAGCGCCGTGCTACACGATTAAACGAATGGTCGTCTCGTTCTTTGTGCTGTCAGCTGTCAGAAGATTTGATTTGTGTCAGGTAATGATGATGATCTGCCACGTCAGCCTGCGCGCTTGGAGTGTGCGCAATCTAGTATGCGCAATCTGTTTGCTGCGCAAACTGATGTCTGCGCAGTTCATTTGAAAGATTTATTTCTTGATCTTCATAACTTCGTTGATGTGTACAACTTGATTTTTTAGGACCTACAAGACCCCCTTCAAAGTTTTCGAAAGTTGAATTTATTCAAAATTTCGAAATACTTTGAATTTTTGAAATTGAAATCAATTTGCGCATGTAGTGAGCTGTCTGCACAATCTGAGGAATTAGCCCCATTTTCAGGCGCAATCTAAGGCGGCCGTTTCGATTTGAAAAACTATAAATAGCTCTTCAATTCTTTCGAAGTGTTCTTTACTTGCTTTCTTCGTGCACTTGAGAGAAAAATTTCCGAGCTCTTTCTTCCTTTCTTCTCCGACGATCTCGATGGCTCCCCGACGATCCTCCGCCGCTGCCAAGGGAAAAGCCCCCGCTGAGTCATCGCTAGGGCTGCGCGTGCTTCTCGTCATGAAACTGCTCATCCAGCATTGCGAGGTAGATGACCTAATCAAAAACTCTTTTTAGAGTTTTGATTTCACTGTTCCTTCAGAATCCATCTCTTTTTAGAGATGTGATCATACTGCGCCACCCTTTTTAGGGTTCTGGTTGTACAAATCAGTTCGTTCTTCATTTTTATGAAGGACGACTCTCTGCGCAATCGGTTGAACTGCGCTGGCAAAAGTCCGCACAATTTGCTGATTTGCGCGGGACTGCCAGCGCAAACTGATGACTGTTTGTTTGTGCAATCGATTATTACGCAATCTGATATTGCGCAATTCGATGACTATTTGTTTGCACAATCGGATTATTGCAATCTGATATTGCGCAATCTGATGTTGCGCAGTCTGATGACAAATTTTTGACTTGACTTGTACTGAATTTTTGTTTTCTCTGTCTGATGCAGTTAATACTAGAGAAGATCCCGGATATGAGGACTTTGTAGGAACTCTTTCAGAGTCAGAATACAAAGAACTTATCTATGTGCACTATCCTCAATATGATCTGCCAACCTCCCGTCAGGCTATTTTGATATCCCAAGATAATGAGACACTGTAATGTTTGATGAATGGACAACCTCTGGAATCAGCAGACGCTGTCATACACAAAAGCCATTATTCCTGTTCGGCGAAGCTTTTGAGAAAAGTTCTCAACCGAGACCAAGATGGAAGAAAGGATTGTCCATCAGACGGATAGGTCATTCTCGATACCAGATGTTTCCCGCTGCCTCCCCTTATCCCGGTATGCTCATGCGAGCTATCCGAGGAAGATGGAATGGAACCTTACACCTTTCCAAGATGCCCGTCCAGGAAGGATTTTTGTGAAGAAGGGGCCGAACAAGAAGGACATGTTTACAGTTCCTCAGAACGGTACAGTGTCTTGTTAAGAGGTTTGAAACCCGGTTGTATTCCGTCGGAGAATTCTTCCTTGTTATTGCCTGTCAGAACTCCAATATTCGCAAATGAGTTTGCGAAGGTCGAAGAAGTATCCTGAGCAGGACATCAGATTAACTGGATTGGTGAATCCAGATTTTAAGAGATGGAACTGCATAGCAAACTGGATTCTGACCAAGTTTGAAAACAAACTTCAGCAAATCAACTTGTACCAAGCAGTGCATGCCACTGTCTATGGTTTTGCTCCCAACCCGCATCTGTTCTTGGCTCTAGCAGAAAGGTACAATTACAGAACAGGGACCTTCATGACTCCTGGCGGAGAAATCGGGTTTGCACTTCATGAGATGCAGTACATCTCTACTTGCCAATGGGAGATGCCCCATATGAAGAATTTGTCCCAACCAATGATGAATTGGACAGACTCCGGAAAGAGAACGCAGAAATGGTAGCAGTCTTCGAGAACTGCTATGTCATTATAAAATCTGTTCTCTGTTCTACAAAAGTGCTACATCAAATACCTGCTATTCCTCAAAATGGTTACCTTATCTGTTCCTTAACCACATTAAAGAACGAAGACCAAGGAACATGATAGATGCTATCCTGACTTCTTTAAGCCATTGAGCAACACAGAAGTGATGAAGTTGATGGAAGAAAGTGGCAATTTTGATGAAGAGATGAAGGATGATCATCAATGTCCTCCTTTAAAGAAAGGAGATACTCTCGAGTTATTTGAGAGTAGGGTATAGATTTGTCAAAAGAAGCCCAATTAGCAGGGTTTCTGACGTATTGGCTCCGTCGGTTTGTAGTCCCGGGATCCAGTGCCGTAGACCGCTTCCATCGCGGTGTTCTTTTTGCCGCCGTTAGATTAGTCTTCGGCTATAATGGATCTTTTGTCAGCGATGACTTGTAAGTTGAATGCCGGTCTTCGTCTGTACGTCGATCTGATGCTGAAATCTAAGGGTGAAAAAAATTTCCTCGGTTGGAATTACCGTATACATATCTATTTGGGTGGTTGCTCCTTCACCATCCTACTTTGATGGACCCCGGCATGGGACCGGTCGACGGCAGCTTTTTGCGGAGATACTCTCATAGTAAGTGAAATTCACTGCTCTGAGAGATTGTAGATATGCTCTGAACCTGAGCAAAGGATGGAACTTTTGTTGCACTCCTCCTCCTGCTGGATATGAACAAATGCCGACAAATATGATTGACTCGAAGATGCAACCTTTGAGCCGTGCAGCTTTTGAGTGGTTGAAGACAATTCGACCGTCCCATTTGGTGTATCGGTTCGAAGAAGAATGTTATTTAGAGCCATATCTCCCCAGTCGATTTGCTCGGCAGTTCGGGTACGACCAATTCCATGTGGGAAATGCTATCACGTGCCTTCAAGGAAAGGGTTTTTTGATAGATGGGGCCCGAGCATGGGCTTATTATAATGCTCGAGATACGAAAGTAACATTCTCGATGCCAGTAAATAGCAATCATGGCCCTCGGATGCTATTTACATACTCAGTATTCTATACATCTTCGAACACTTTGCTGCTGAAAATTTCAATCTCGCGGATAGCTTCATCTTCAACAAGATTGAAGAGAGGAGTCGCCATGTCACTCTAGGAAATGAGGTATGAGCCAGTAGATGCCCTTGGAAGCTTCAAGGGACGTTATGTTCCCTCAAGAGGTTAACGCGCCACTACGTATCTCTTTGAAGGTGGCTAAATCTCCAGCCAAGAAGAGGAGAAGAGCCTCCTGCTCCGGCAGCAAAGAAGAAATTGATCTTAGATCATTCTTCTGAAAAGATTACCACTAGATCTCAATCTCGGCAGCTGGCCGAGACAATTCAGCAAGAAGAGGCTACCACACCGACCTCTGTCCAAAGACAAGTCGAGACTGTAAATATAG
>JANAVB010024411.1:0-24258 GCA_029216955.1 Iris pallida | reverse complement strand
GCTAACCCTTCTCTTCTCGACCCCTTCTTAAGCAAATCGATAGTGTTATTGCGGATGAAAGAATGAATGCAAGGGCACGGACACGGTGAAATGATCAAGTTTCAAAGAGAATGTAGGCTAGACCTTAATAACTAAATATTGTCTGAACTCGGTCATTGGACAACTTGTCGACAAGGTAAAGTTTTCCCGTAACGGCAACCCAAGGCCATGGGACCGTTTCGGCCAAGAAAGGAAACACGGTGTATAGCTGTGCTGGATGATAGCACGGGTTAAGCGGGGACTTGCAGCGGGGCTCGCTACTTGCGCTGCAAGGGCCCCGGCTAACAAAAGCTATAGAGTCCAGGATGGCTTGTTATGCCAGTGACCAATCACACGTAATATTGCACTTGGTATAAAAATGATAACAATTGACAGGGAAGAACATGGTAAGTTTCATAAGGTGCGGCACGGTCCGTCGGGGGTAAGTTCCAACGTAAATTACATTATGCTTGTCATTGCTCGCTTGAAATCCATTAGGATGGTTAGAAACATTCATACATTAAGTCATATAAACTCTTCAACCAAATGAGAGCTTGGAACTTAAATAGCCACACACCAGTACAAAGTGTAATGTACTGATCCTCGCTCTCCACACAGGTACCCCAAACTACGAAGGGCGTGCCGCTTAAAATCTCAAGGCAAAGTGAACCCTTTTGAAGCCTCGTCCGCGTGTGAAGGCTTGTGTTTCTGGATTCCTTTTGAAGAAGACCCCGCACTCAGTCCAAAAGAAGATGACGAATCGACTCGCCTCGATAGCAGGTAGAAAGAGTTATGTTTTTGCTTGTAAAAAGGGGATGTAATGTATGGAACGACTATCTCATCGGCGTTCATTTTGTAAGTCGAGTCATGTTGTAGCCCGCGCGACAATGATTGTAATGAAGTCAATGTAAATAAAGTTTTATTATCAATGAAAAAGTTTACTTCTATTTCAAATGTGTCAATCAATTTCCCTGCGTACTCTAACTTGATGTTGTGTTTCGGATGACCTTATGACTATGCCTTGTGCGATCGCAACTTAGGTTCGCACGGCATCACGCCCGGGGGACGACTATTGATTCTACGGAATCGGGGCGTGACACTGAGTGCCGTGAAACGGTCCAATCAGAAGGCCGAGGCCCTGCACCCAAGATACTAAAAGCCAGTAACCAGTTCTAAAGTAGAATATAATTAAATTTATGAAAGATTGTGTCTTAGACTTGGTCATGCAATCTTACGTTGCTAGGCTTACGCCTCAACGTACAGAAAATCCTGTAGCGTTTGCGTTTCGTCGAGGCTCATCCGACCGATACGGTCGTCGCCTACAAGGGATACAGAAACTAATCAACCAACACTTTAAACCAAATCAAAACCAATGAAACCATTTGCAAGGACCAGGGTTTTAGAAAATAGGTTTTGATATACAAAAATTACTGGACTTATAAAATATCATTTTTAAATACTTTTCCGAAAATTTGGGCAGCACCTCCTCTGTAACTAGGACCACCTAGCCACGAGGCGATACTGATCCACCACACAAAATAAAACGTCCCAAACCAGGGAACACTAATCTCCAACAAAATAAATATCCAACCCAAAAGCCAACCACAGCATCCAAATTAAATATAAGCCACAGAAGCTATAAATAAACTCAAGCGTAATTAGTCTACAACGAATGACCAACATAAGAGCAAAACATAGATACTAGGAACATCCAAACTAGGAAATAAACCCATTGCACACAGTATACCAAAGAGAAACTACGCCGCGACGTAACCAACAAAATCGCGTATCCCCTAACGCAACAATATAAAATGCCGATCCCCGTAACGGGGTCGGGACCGCGTCATCACCGACTAACTACGGGAGGGACACAGGGACACTGGATTATACCTCAGGTGCTCGGCTAGAGCTCTCAGATGTAAAATAGAAATAGGAAAATATCCACGTGGATCAGTTCGGGACATCACTGGAAGTGCAGACAGCGGCTCGGTTCGGGACGGACCGGCAACAGCGGATCGGACAGCGGAACAGCGCTGTCGTGGCCGCTGGGCACGGGGACAGCAGATCGGCCGCTGGATGGGTGGCGCTCGGACGGGCGGCGCCGGAACAGCGCACAGGGGCGCGGGTCGGTAGGATCCGGCCGAAGGGGGCTCGAGGGGTCGGCGAAGCGGTGGCCGAGCGGGCTCTGGCGCGGGTCCGCCGGGCCGTGGCCGAGCAGGCTGGAGGCGAGGCGGTGGCGGCGGCCTAGCGTGGGCGCGCCGAGCACTGGCCGAGGGTCGGCCGCGGAGGTCGACGCTGAGGGCACGGGACTGGCCGGAAGGGCGCGCCATCGGGGTGTCCGAGGGTGACGATGGTGTGGGGCTTTGAAGTTGGGAAGGAGTTTGGAGAGGGAGAGGAGAGGGGAATGATGTTGTGGTTCTCCTTCAAGAAGAAAAGTGGTGGTGGTGGTTTAGAGTGAATTAAGGGGAGAGTTGTGCTGGTAGGGAGGAATGAGAGAGGAGTTGAGTGTTGGTGATGAGAAAGAGATGGAGGAATAAGGGGGGAGTGATTGAACGTGGCGGAAAAGTGGGAGAGTTGGTGAGTAAATTGGGGGAGAGAAGTGAGAATCGTGGGGAGAGAAAGGGGGGGGGGTTGAGTGGCTGCGAGTGAGTTGTTTCTTTTTTTTTTTTTGTTCTTTTTTTTATTAGAGGCAGGGTTTTACATTTTAACACGGAGAATGACCATTCTCCGTGTTAAAATGACGAAAAATGGTCATTCTTCGTGATTTTAAGAACGGAGAATGGCAATTCTCCGTGGTTTTAACATGGAGATGACCATTCTCATGCATTTTAACAAGGAGAATGGCCATTCTCCGTAATATTAACACGGAGAATGACCATTCTCTGTGATTTTAATACGAAAAATGGTCATTCTTCGTGATTTTAAGAACGGAGAATGGTCATTCTCCGTGATTTCTAATCCGGAGAATGACCATTCTCTGTGTTAAAACCATGAAGAATGTCCATTTTCGTCATTTTAGCACGGAGAGTGGTTATTCTCCGTCATTTTAACACGAAGAATGGTCATTCTCCTGCATTTTAACAAGAAAAATGGTCATTCACCGTGATATTAACATGGAGAATTGCCACTCTCCGTGATATTACTACGGATAATGGCCATTCTCCGTCATTTTAACACGGAGAATGACCATTCTCCGTGACTTTTAACACGAAAAATGGTCTGACTTTAACGCGGAAAATGGTCATTCTTCGTGATTTTAAGAACGAAGAATGGTCATTCTCCGTGATTTCTAATACGGAGAATGACCAATATTAAAACCACAGAGAATGGTCATTCTCCGTGTTAAAATGACGAAAAATGTTCATTCTCCGTCATTTTAGCATGGAGAATGGTCATTTTCCGTCATTTTAACCCGAAGAATGGTCATTTTCCTGCATTTTAACAAGAAGAATGGCCATTCTCCGTGATATTAACACGGAGAATTGTCATTCTCCGTGATCTGAGAATGGCCATTCTCGTGCATTTTATGGCGAGTTGAAACTTTGGAGGGCTATAACTTTTGACTGGGAGGTTGAAACGAAGTCCGATTTGTCGCAAAATGAGCGTATTTTCGAGGAGCCTGAGATGAACGACCCCACCGTTTGTCGGCCTTTCAAAATTTTATAATTGTAAAAAAATGATGTTTGGACCTCCATTTTAACAGTTTTACCGTTTGTCGGCCTTTCCGAAATTATCTGACGAGTTTTTGAAGGAATGTTTGAAGATTTTGGAGGAGAAAACATAGATTCGAAACTGAGCGGCGTATGGAAGAAGGGAAAATATCGAAACGTTTTTTTTTAAGAGTAGGGTTCAGAGGTGTTTTCAATAAATTAGAAGGACAAAAAGGTCATTCAGAATCCCCTTTATATATTTTTTCGCTAATTCTGAACACGTGTTAAAATGTTATTTTGCGGTGGATTTTACATAAAATTTTTACAAATTTTGAATATTTTATAAATTTTCCCATTTTTTTTCGTGTGTTGTTAAAAAAGATCCGCTATATTTTAATATATTTAATAATGATATCATAATCTATGACCTAACATGTGAGTGGAGGTAAGTAAAAAAAAACGAATCGTGGATATTTAGTTGCTAACTATTATAAACTAAAAATAAAAAAAGAATAAGTAGAATTAGCTTATCTAAATCCTAATTTACATCTAATTTTTCAATCACATCCATAAAATATGATATATAGAATGTAAAAAAAATGCCAAATTTAGGAAACGAGACAAAAGTTACAATGATTGAATCCTATAAATACCACAAACTTTTACCGATTTAGCAAGTGGTTATTTTAAATTACTAAAATTAGAAAGATCGTGTTATAAATCTATTCTACTATATAATAGGAAAACTTAGATGGTGAAACTTTTGAATTCTGAAAATATCCTTACATACTTATTTATTCTACTATATAATAGAAAAACTTTGATGGTAAAACTTTTGAATTCCGAAAATACCCTTACATACTTATACTAATTAAAAATAGTTCATTAATTTTAAGGAATAAGGACAACTTAGTAATTAGGAAGACTACCCTTTGGTCTTCCTAAAGAGTCTTCCTAAACTAATTAAAAAATGTTAAAATACGTGCAAGGCACGTGCACATATGCTAGTGATTATAATTAGCAACTAAAATATCTAATAATTTTTTAAGTATTGTTAAGAAGATGCAGCTTTTATTTTTATATTTTATGAGGTTAAATTATCCTAATGGCATGTCACGTCCAGATTATTTTTTAACATTATCGAGTTTGACACCTTAACTTTATAAATTTTTCTTGTAAAATACCATTTGTCAATTTTGAAGCACATCAAAACCATTTCAAAAGAACATCCGACTATATAAGTATTTAAATAGTTTTTTTTTTTACTACAATATATGACTTTGATGTAGTCTCGATGTGTTTCAAATTTGAGGTACAAAAAATATCATATCGCTATAGTTGTGATACCATTAGAGTAATTTAGCCTATTTTCTAATGATAAACTAACCTATAACCTATACTGGGGGTGGTAGTAAGTTAGATATCTACGAAAAGTCATGGATATTTTTGGACAAATGATAAGGGCACTAAAAATTTGATAAGGGCTATCCAATTTTGACGTTCTTTGTCGTATTTGGAACGGTTATTTTAGGGCTACAAAAAAATTGATACTCATAATTTATTTTGGCAGTGTTACAATTTTTTTTACATATCTTTTTCATGGTTGCCAAAATTTTAGTTTTTTATATTATATGCCATATCTTATTTCTTCATTATTGTCGATTTTTAAGAGTCTTGAATATGCACAGCACTGGCAAAAATTTGACCACCATATTCTAATACTGTAAGAGACCATAATAATTTATGTAGTACCCTTATGACGTGTCATATTTATATGCTAAACTATAGCATTACGGGTAAAAAAATTGAAGAAGAAGGAGGACTGGCTTGCAAAGTAGCTAAAAGATCCATACAAGATAAATATTACGTAATTTAACCGATTATGCAAATGGTTACTTTAAACTATCAAAATTAGAAAGATTGTGTCCTAAATTACTATAATTAGCAACTAAAATACCTATTAAATTTTTTTTACTTCTTGTTAAGAAGATGAACTCTTTCGGAGAAATCGATTATTCTTTTCGATACGGTGGAAGTTAAAAAAAAAAAACTAACCTATTTCACATGGGTGGTGCTAAGTTACATATATAAGATAGGCTAAACTATTCTAATGGTACCCCAATTATAACGTTGAACGTTTTTGTAATCTTAATTTTAGCACCTATAAATTAATTTTTTGAAGCACATTTCGTCAATTGTAAAGTACATCGAGACCACTTAAAAAATATATCTTACAGTACAAAGTACAATTTGAATGCTTGTATTGTCAAATATTTTTTTGAAATAATTATGATATATTTTAAAATTAACGAAAGATATCTTAAAAAATAATATATCAAATTGGGGTTGGAGTACCATTAGGATAGTTTCATTCAAGAAAAGTCATGCATGTTTAGATGCTAACTATAATATATTTAGGTAACTTATAAAGGCACTTTATTTTTTTATCATGACTAGTCCGGATTGGGGCTAGCTCAGATTTTTTTGGATTTTACTCAGGATATTCCATTTTTTTGATTTAGGGCTGTCCCAAAGTAAAATCCCCAAAACCCAAATTTTTTCTCTCATTTGCAAAAAAAATTCTCTCTCTTCCTAAACCCTAACTCCTCTCTTCTTCTTCTTCCTCTTCTCCTCCACCATTTCTCCATCCCCAAGAAAGAAGTTAATTTGAAAATTCCTAAAAATTTCTTCCATCCTAGAATTTTTCTCTTCTTCCTCTTCTCTTCCAAATTTCCTTCTCAAGAAGATCGATGGCACCCAAATTCTTTCTCTATTTGTTTCCAAAATCCTAGAAATTAAATTGAAAAATTCAAGCATCCATTACATTGTTTATTTCAATTGTCTGTAGCCCATTTGAATTAAACTATATTCAGAGTGGAAAATTATCCATTTAAATTAAACACAAGTATGCACAAACGAGAAAACTCTGCATCGACAAGGACTGCCCATTTTTCTGGCAGTCCTACAAACCGATGGACTGCCAGAAAACTGGACAGTCCTAAGTCACAGCATGTGAAACAAAGGACTATCCATTTTTCTGGCAGTCCTTACTGTATGTAGGACTGTCCAGTTTTCTGGCAGTCATGAATACAGTAAGGACTGCCAGAAAAATGGGCAGTCCTTTGTTTCACATGCTGTGACTTAGGACTGTCCAGTTTTATGGCAGTCCATTCGGTTTGTAGGACTGCCAGAAAATTGGGCAGTTCTTGAGGAAGAAGAGGGAAAAATAGAAAAAAAATGACTTTTATACCAAAGAGTGGGATAGCCCTGATCAATTTTTTCAATGACAAACTTGTAAATAATATAAAGTTTAAAATGGACTAGTCCTGATCAAAAAGTGGAGTGCCCTTATAAGTAACATATATTTAGGAGAATTATGCTCATCTAATAGTTGCAAAGTAGCTAAAATATCTCATAGGAAAGAAAGGGGAGAAGAGAGAGAGAGAGAGAGAGAGAGATGGCGAGGAGTATCTCCTACAATCAGCCCTGCCCAGCTCATCTCCCTGAACCGGAACCCCAAGATAGCCATCGTAGACGTCAGTCAGTCGGTCGGTCGGCGATTTTTTCAACGGCCACGATCGTTCGCCCACGCTAAGTAACAACGATGATGATAACCTGTGATTTTTTTGTGGTGTTGTGGGCCCCGCAGGGACGAGGAGAGGAGCTACGACGCGCACATCGGCGGATCCCTCCACTACGCGAGCGAGTCCTTCTCCAAGAACATCCCCGCCCTCGTACAGGCCCTCAAGGACGCCAACAAGGACACCCTCGTCTTCCACTGCGCCCTCAGCCAGGTCCATCCCCCACCCCCTTCCCCTTGACCACCGGAACTCTCGCGAATCACTCCGGTTTTCGGAAGTCTACGGTTGCAATTGTTGTTTCGGGTTCAGTGTTGTGTCGGTAAAGCATTAGTCAAGGCCAATGTTAAGGGCACTATACTTGTTGTTAAGGGCTGTTACCATTTTTTTGCAGTCATGTGCGTAGTCAGGACTGCAGAAATTTTGGCAAGCCTTTGATGTGCTAGGACTGTCAAAAGTTTGGTAGTCCTGGATATGCGCACGACTGCAGAAATAGTGACATCTCCTTACCCTTTGTGTATGCCCTTAGCATTGGCACCGATAAAGGCACAACATAGAGTGTTAGGGGGCATCACAAATTCTGGCAGTCCTAATTCATTGGAGGACTGTAAAATTTTGGCGGCCTTTGCTATGCTTAAGACCACTGTTCTAAAAATCGGTCTAAACGGCGCCTAGACGTTACACGTTTGTCGTCCGTCCGATGTCCGTCTAGGAGCCCACCTAGGCCTTTCCGACTCCGACTATGCATGTTTTTGGGTTTATGGACTTTTTTTTTGCAATTTTTAGTAATTTTTTTGGGATATATATTATATATATATATATATATATATATTATTAACCGCTGCCGCCCTAGATGGCGACTAGACGTATTAGGCGCTAGACGTCCGGTGTCCATCCGACTAGCGTCTAGCATTTTTTTCAACCTTGCTTAGGACTGCCAAATTTGATGCCCTTAACAATTTTAGTTGTTCCTTTATCAATGGCCTTAGTTAAATATCTCCATGTTGTTGTGAGGTCCTGTCTTGAAAGTTGCTTGTGAACTCTCACATTTAGGGTCTGCTTGGATTGAGGAGGAAAAAAATTAAGCAGAGTTAAGTGGGGTTAAATGAGGGGGAGTACATTCAATACATAGAATCTTGTTTGGATTGGAGGGAGTTAAGCAGGGGTGTTTAATAACTCTTGCTTGGATTGAGGTTTTGAATGAGAGGAGGATTAATAAAATATGATAGTTATCAAAAGAATCTTATTACATATGTCATAAAATTAAATTTGATTGAAATTTTAATTAGAACTTGTCAAAATATTTCATAAATTAGGAAGCTACGGAGCAACATGTTGAAAACAAGAAAAAATGGAGAGAAAAAAATTATGATATTTTATAGAACAAATAAGGGGTATTTATGACTTTTTAAACAAAACATCTCAATTCCCTCGTTAACCTCTGATTTGGGGTTACAAAAATGGATAAAAGAGGGTGAAATAAACCCTCACTTAAGCCTCTATAACTCTCCCTCCTAAACCCCACCCTCAAACCAAGCATGGTTTTATTTCCCTCTCACTTAACTTCTCCTCACTTAACTCTCTTAACCCTCAATCCAAGCAGCCCCTTGAGATTGGTTTTTATAGCTCCACTAGAATCAAGTACATCGCTACATATGTTAGAAGAGAAACTAGTCGCATAGTATGTTCACAATGGCTTGATCTTATAAGTTACATGCACACACTATTGTAACCGTTGCATCTCCCAACCTGCCGCCTCTTTCCGGCCCCTCTTAAGGCTAGTCAATATTGTTATTGCTCTATCCCTTCCTCAAGGCTGGCCCAGGAGGTTGGGTTCCCTAACCGTAGCTAATTTTTGTTGCCCCTTAACCCGGCCTCTTGTGTGGCACTTTTTCATATCTTGGGGGGTCACCCACGACCCTGACCTCTTGGAGATCACCCTAAGCAGAGGGGATTGCCCAAGCGTGAAGTCCTTTCGGGCTGACCCGTGAGCCAGCACTAACCTTCCTCATCTTCTTGTTATTACTTTGGAATTTATCGGGT
Organism: Iris pallida; assembly: GCA_029216955.1. NCBI lineage: Eukaryota > Viridiplantae > Streptophyta > Magnoliopsida > Asparagales > Iridaceae > Iris > Iris pallida. The sequence continues at coordinate 14,969 of JANAVB010024411.1, read as the reverse complement.
CTATTATTACTTTGGAATCTACATATATGATGTCTGAACTAGTTCAACTCATTTCCTTCCAAAGTTGATTAGAAGCTGTTTCGTTATTTAATATCCGACAGTTTCTCTTGGACTTGTTATAGATAGGATTGAAAGAGGAATCTTACATTTGCTGAGCTTGTCGAAAATTTTAAAATAGCATCCAAATCAAGGTTCGCACTAATGGTATTGGTATCAGAACGTTCCTATAAGTATCGGGATATGCGATATCGGCATTTTCGAATCACAATGTCGGATTTTTCGGTATCGAAAATCAAATATTATTAATAAATTATTGAAATTTTAGAAGGGAAAAAAATATTTTATATATTTAGGCATAATTTTAAATATTTTTGGTGTTATTTTTTTTAGTAATTTTGGAATTGAATGAAATAGTATTCACGCTTGCCAATTGGTTTACTTGCGATATATAAGTTTTCTTCTTTTATATGCTTGTACAACCTTAATATGCTTTTACACCCTTGTTGATGGATCTTTTCGTTCAATTTCCTTTGCTGACTTGACTGGAAAAGGCCATCATTGTCTGTATTGGTCAGTATTGATATCGGATCGTGACAGGCAAAACCATATCGGTATCGACCAATACTGCAAACTACGATCCAAATCTTTCCCATCTTGCTTGCTTTGCTTCGATACCACCAATCTTTTTGGATATATATTTTTTAACCGCTGCCGCCTAGATGGCTGCCTAGACGTGTTAGGCGCTAGACGGCCGGTGTCCATCCGACTAGCGTCTAGCATTTTTTGCAACCTTGCTTAGGACTGCCAAAATTTGATGCCCTTAACAATTTTAGTTGTGCCTTTATCAATGGCATTAGTTAAATATATCCATGTTGTTGTGAGGCGTCATCTTGATAGTTGCTTTTGAACTTCCACATTTAAGAGTTTTATAGCTCCACTAAACCAAGTACATCGTGACATATATGTTATAAGAAACGAGTCGCATAGTATGTTCATAAGGGCTGCAAGTTACATGTAGACACTATTGTAACAGTGGCATCTCCCAACCTGCCCTTTTTGGCCCCTCTAAGGCTTGTCAATATTGTTATTGCTTTATCCCTTCCACAAGGCCGGCCCAGGAGGTTGGATTATCCTAACCGGAGCTAAGTTGTCCCTTAACCCGGACTCTTGTTAGGCACTTCTTATATCCTCGGGAGTCACCCACACCCTGACCTCTTGCACATCACGCTAGGCTGGGAGATTACCCTAAGCAGAGGGGATTGTCCAAGCATGAAGTCCTTTCGGGCTTACCAGTGAGCCAGCACTACCCTTCCTCATCTTCTTGTTATTACTTTGAAATTTATGGCGGGTCTATTATTACTTTGGAATCTATATATGATGTCTGAACTAGTTCAACTCATTTCCTTCCAAAGTTGATTAGAAGCTGTTTATGTGATTTAATATCCAACAGTTTCTCTTGGACTTGTTATAGATAGGATTGCAAGAGGAATCTTACATCTGCTGAACTTGTCGAAAATTTTAAAATAGCATCCAAACCAAGGTTCGTAGTAATGGTATCGGTATCAAACCCTTCCTATAAGTATCAGGATCTGCGGTATCAGCATTTTCATTGTAGTGCCAGATTTTCTGGTATCGAAAATCAAATAATTATTAACAAATTATTAAAATTTTAGAAAAAAATATTTTATAAATTTAGGCATAATTCTAAATATTTTTTGCGTTATTTATTAGTAATTTTGGAATTGAATGAAATAGTAGTCACCCTTGCCAATTGGTTTACTTGATATATAAGTTTTCTTTTTTTATATGCTTGTACAACCTTACTATGCTTTTACACCCTTGCTGATGGATCTTTTTTGTTCAGTTTCCTTTGCTGAATTGATTGGAAAAGAGGCCACCATTGTCTGTATCGGTCAATATCGATATCGGATCGAGACATTGCTAAACCATCTCGGTATCGACCGATACTGCAAACTACGATCCAAACCTTTCCCATCTTGCGTGCTTTGATTTGATAGCATGTGCAAAGTTCTCATTACAAGGAAGTGCTATCTTTATCATATTTGGTGGAGCATGCTAGGAGAAATTTCTGTAGAGGTCATGACTTTATTATGGAGAGCCATTCACAAGGCACGAAAGTCATAAAAAGTGTCGATGGATCAAGCTATTGCTTTTTTTACCTGCTCCAATGAAGGTGAGAATGGATGAGGCATCTTTTCTTTGGCTTTACCAATTCTTTTGGCATCTGCAGAACTGAGTTGTTGGAGTATATTGTTTAGATGTCGAGAATCCGAGTATCCTATCAAAAGTTATGATAGCAAATTTGGAAATTTTCAGGCAAATAGGAAAGTTCTCATGTAGAAGTTTACACTGCACTTCAAAGACACTGGAGATAATCACAAATATGGACCGAAGATTTACAGATGTGGGGATTGTCACAGGAGATTTACAGATATGATAGTCAAGATATGGAAGAGGGGAGTTGCAGTTCATTCTCGACTTTTTTAGGTCACGAGTCGCTGGCTTAAGCTTTCACCCGTGGGGACTGATCTCTCGGTGTGGAAAATTTTCATGAAATCTTTTTTCTCAGTTCAGGAAGTTAAGACCGTTGCAGCATTTGCCAATCGGAAGAATTTACCTCGAAAATAAAATTCCCACCATGCTTCAGAATGAGTCATGCTTATGATGTGCAGGATTTAGCTGATATTCATGTTGATGTACATAAAATGGCAGCAAGGGAACATGGATTATGGCGAATATTCGGGTTTTTTTAGATCAAATAGTCACCGTATCAGTTATTATGATTATCAGCTTTGATCAACTCATACAACCTTCGCAAGCAAGTATGACCAGCTCCTCTTGGACGTTGTCTCTATCTATCGTCTTGCTCTCAAATTACTCAGAAAGTTTAGTTAGGGTTGGGGAAATGAGCTAGCTGAATACCTTATATTAGATAATGAATTAGGTTTTCGACTGGTCAATTCCTTTCTTAGGAGGCAATGATGCAAACAAATTTCTGTACTTGGATTTTTTTTTTTTTTTTACGTAGTGTATTCTTTGGATTTAAAATTTTGATTGCCTTATAGTTTGCACTATTCCATAAAACTTTATCCATGCCCCTATCAATGTTTGACATGTCCTATACGATCCTTCCTCGGAATTCATGTACTATTTGGCTTGCTTATGTCTCCTGGAATCCAAAACATGGCTGAAAGTGATTTAACATGGGGTTGACCGTGCCAAACATAATCGAAAATGTGAAATAACATTTCTATTCAGTGGAACGTTTGTTGAACTTCTCCAAACCTCGTTCTATTGAAAACATGCATAAATATAGGTAGTAGTGAGATCTAATATATAAAGTTATGTAGACAGATGTGTGTTCTTGTATGATAAAAGAAAGGAAGATTATATCCATATCCTAAACTTTCTAAAGTGTCGTATTCCGGATCCTTATCATGTCCGTGCCCGAATTCGTGCCCGTATCTAGGCAAACTTGGTTGCCTTTAGGGAGTCATAACTCGAGTTACTAAGTTTCAGATGTTTTATGTGACTATGTCACTCTTAATGCCTCTTTGAATACTTTAACTTCCTATCGAGAGTTTGTCCTGGTTTGGTCTTTTATCATGGTGTGAAGTGTGTGTCAATGTTTGACATGTCTGACATAATACTTCCTCGGAACTCATGTTGTATTTGTCTCGCTCATGTCTCCTGGATCCCAAAACACGGCTGAAAGTGGTTAAAGATGGGGGTGACTGTGCCCAACATAATTGAAAATGAGAAATAACATTTCCTTTTAGTGGAACGTTTCTTGAACTTTTCGGAACCTTGTTATTATTGAAAACGTGCATACCTATAGATAGTAATACATAAAGTTATGTCGACATATATGTGTTCATGAGTATATATGACCATATCCATTCAGTATCCTAAACTTTCTAAGTGTTGTATTCCGAATCCTTATCATGTCCGTATCCGAATTTGTGCGCATATCTAGGCAAACTTGGTTGCCTTTAGGGGTCATAACTCGATTTACTAAGTTTCAGATGTTTTGTCACTCGTAATGCTTCTTTGAATACTTTTAACTTTCTGTAGGAAGTTTGTCCTGGTTTGGTCTTTTATCATGGTGTGAAGTTTGTAAAAAGGATTTGATAGATGTCTGAATCTTGTTAAAATACCTTACTGTTTAAAGTAGATTTAGCTTTAGCATCCAATATAGTTCATGAATTGGTGGCTTTCGATTTTGTTTAAAACTCATTTAGGTGTCTTTACACGACTATATCGAATGCTCAAATCTCTACTGAAATATTTGAGGGGAGAAGTTATCTTTGACGGTCTCTACCCCCCCCCCCCCCCCCCCCCCCCCCCCCCCCAATATTTCCCCCTTGCTCTCTTTTCTCTGTGAATTCCAACACCCCCCCCACCCCCCCCCCCCCCCCCAACCTCCTCTTCTAAGTAATCTTCTTTATTGTTTCCATTAGTCTTTGGCGATGAACTTATCTATACTAGACAAGAACAACAAAACCTTTATTCCAAACTTTTGGGGTCGGATGTCATCCAGTTTTGTTAAGGGCCATGTCCTCTGAAAGAGTAACACAAAGCAACTTACTTTACTAAAGCAAAAAAAAAAAAAATCACAAGAACACCACGTAATCATACATGCTTATCTCAATAAAAATTTGAGCACACGTCTCTGTCGACATTATTGGAATATCTTTTTTTTCCAAATTATCTTAGCTGAATCAAATACTGCCCCAAACTCTCGTTTTTTGTTTCAAAAGCTCGCTTTGCCACCTTACCTTTGATGAATATAAGAGAGGGAGCAATATTGGAGAATTATTGCATATTCATTAATCAACTTGAATATATACAATACAACCAATCTTAAATAGGTAACTAATAATCTATAATAGCTAATTAATCTCCTACAATAATGTCTCTAGAATAGGTAACTTCCAATATATAGTTGCTAATTAATTTTCTACAAATTTAGGCAGTATTCCAAATCAGGATCTTATTGATTACAATGTAATAAATTCCTAGATATTGACATTTATGGTCAAATATCTTTATTATGCCCTTGCAAGATGGAGCACCGTGAGGTGATTCCAATCTTGTCCGCCAATTGTTGGAAGCGAGAGCGAAAAGAGGTTTGGTGAGCGCATCAGCTAGCTGATCAGTAGAGAAACATGAGCAACTCGAAAAGAACCTCATTGAACTTGTTCCCGAATGAAGTGATAGTCAAGAGCAACATGTTTCATGCGATAATGGAATACTAGATTTGAGCACAGATTTGTTGCACCAATGTTGTCACAGTAGATAACCGGTTGTTGAGGTAGAAAAACATAAAGCTCGGTGAGTAGAGAACAAATCCAACGAATTTTGCAGCTGTAGTGGTCACAGCTCGGTACTCGACCTCGGTGGAAGAGCAAGCCACGGACCTTTGTTTCTTTGAACTCCATGATATTGGATTGCGACCAATGTAGATGAGATAGGCATTTGTTGAGGTGAAATCATCTTTGTTCCAGCCCAATCGACATCTGAAAATGCATGTAATGACAGTGGTGAGTTGCACTAGAGAACAACACCATGAACAATAGGTACCGTAGGAGACGCTTTACTGCATTCCAATGATCAGTCTTGGGACAGTGCATGAATTGTGATAACTTGTTGATAGTTAAGCAATGTCCGGACACGTGAGTGACAAGTATTGGATACTGCCAACAATGGTTCTATATTCAGTTGGATCACAGAGGGATGGACCAGAGTGAAGAGTGAGCGTTGGAGTAGGCATGTGGCGTAGACACTGGCTTGATATTGGTCATGTGAGTGCGAGTAAGGAGATCATGGATATATCGTCATTGAGGAAGAAATATGTCCTGCGGATGGAATAACTTTAACTCCAAGAAAATATAAAAGGGGGCCAAGATCCTTAGAGAGAATCTGTTGGAAAGAAGATGAATGAATTTTGTACTGCCGCATCGTTGTTTGATGTATAATGATGTCATCAACATAGACCAACCGATATATCATGATGTCAGAAGCATTGCAGACAAATAGTGATGTATCAACATGAGAGTTAGTGAAGTCAGAATTGATGAGGAACTGACGTAGCTCATGGTACCATGCACGAGGGACTTATTTGAGACCATATATTATTTTATGTAGTTTACAGACATGATGGGATCATCTTTGTCAATGAATCCTTGTGGTTGTGCCATAAAAACGTCCTCTGAGAGAGCCTTGGAGAAATGCATTATTGACATCAAGTTGGCGCAGTGACCAACCACGAGTGACGGCAATAGAGAGAACAACTCGTACTGTTGTTGGTTTGACCACATGACTGAAGGTGTCTTGGTAGTCAACACCTGGTCGTTAGTAAAACCTTTGGCAACTAAACGTGCTTTGTACCAGTCAACATAACCATCATATAGACGTTTAGTCCGAAAAATCTACTTTTCAACCAACGATATTTTGGACCGGTTGAGAGGGAACAAGGGTCCATGTCCCATTCCAAACAAGAGCATCAAACTCCTCAGACATTGTCTGATGCCATTTGGGATCTTTGATGGCCTGGGTTACTATAGAGGGTTTTAGGTCAGATTTGGCAGATAGTTGGGCGTTAAGATTGAGTTTTTGAATTGGTTTGTGGATATTATTTTTGGAACGAGTAACAATACCTGATGTGGAGGTGGAACATGTGTCAGCTCTAGGGGTTGTGGTGATTGGGGTATGGGTGAGTTGGATTCAGTTGGTGGGTTTTGGGATGACATTTAGGTGGAGGGGTACGGTAAAGGTAGAGTTGCGGAGCCGAGTCTCGAGTTTGGTGTGCGAGTGATACTTTTTGATGCAATGATGAATGTGGTGGGTATGGTTGTGGAGTCTTGATTGGATACCGCTTGAGGGGCGAGTACTAGATTGACAGATGGTGTGATGGTAGCCGGAGATGATGACTCGGAAGAGATCCAAACATGGAACGTGGAAGAGGAAGGACGTGGAAAGTTTAGTTGCTTTGGTTTTTAAAGGCATAATTGACTCGACGAATTTAACATGACGAGATGTGTAGAGACGTAAGGTAACTAGATCAAAACAGAGATAGACACTCTGGATGGAGGAATAATCAAGAAAGACGCAAGGGGTGGAACGGAGAGAGTTTGTGAGAAGAATATGGACGCAACCAAGGATAACATAGACACCAAAAACTTCATAGTTTAGAGTAGTTGGGAGATGTGCCAAAGAGTTTTGTATATGGTGATAGAAGTTAAGTGTGAGAGTGGGTAGACGATTAATGAGATATAACATTGGAGAATGCATATGACCAATATGACAAGGACATATATATATATGAGAGGAGTGAGATGTCGACGTTCAGAATACCTCCATTGTGTCCAGGAGTGTGATGGTGAGATTAAGTGAGATATCACATTAGAACTGAGATATGAAGAAAGTGCTTGATATTCCTCCTCGTCAGAATAGAGCGTGATAATTTTTTGTTGAAGTAGTTCTCGACGAGTGATTTGAAGCGGATAAAAACGTCATAGACATCAAATTTTCTTTTAAGTAGATAAAGCCATATGTATCTTGTAAAATGATCGACAAAAATAATATAATATTTGAAATCATCGCTCGGATATATGGGAGGTCCACACATTATAAAATATTATTACTAGCGGGGAAGTTAAAACAAGAGTGGAAAAAGAGAAAGGTAACTTATGACTTTTATTGCATTGACATGCATTACAATTAAAATTCAAATATGATGGACTTGAGACTTCTAATTGAAAGTCAGACATAATATGTCTAAGGAATGTCGGTGACGGATGACCTAAGCGATGATGCCATTCGGATGAAGTGGTCTTGACACTGGAGAAAGTTACCAATGGAGAAGACTTGAGTGAACTGACATGGCCATTCATACACACTATTCTTAGTCTGTCGTTGTACTAGTGTTTCTCCCGTGCGAATATCCTTCACACGAAATGAAGAGGGTAATAATTCGATGGATGTATTGTTAGATTTGCAAAATTGAGAAATAGAAATAAGATTTTTACGCATGGCAGGAACATAAAGCACATTCTGAAGTGAGAAAGTATGTGAAGAAGTGAGCAGAGATGTAGAACCAGTATGTGAAATAGGAAGACCCGTGTCATCGCAATCACAACGACGTCAGTCCTTGAGTAAGGAGTTTGAGTTGAGAGATTACTCAGTCGTAGACATGGTGCGATACACCACTATCAAGAAGCTATTTGCTGTTGTTTCGATGTTGTCCGTTTTGTAACATTGGCACATGGGAGCCATGGAGCTGAGGTTGAGTTTTGTCATTGACGAAATGCACGTGTTATGGATTGGACTGCATATTTGTTAGTGTCAAGCGAAATTGAGGACAGTTTTGAACTGTGGTCCTTGAGCACGACGCCCTTGACACTTTCTACGAATGGACGAGGAGAACGACGATCAGTTCCGCATATTGTAGTTGGTTGCGATCATTGGATCCTTGATCCTTTCGGTGAAGAAGATGGCTCTGAAGAGAGAAAGCAATATGGAGAATTATTGCATATTCATTATATTGAATCAACTTGAATATATACAATACAACCAATAAAATAGGTAACTAATATCTAGTAGGTATTAATCTCCTACAATAATGTCTTTAGAATATAACTACCAATATATAGTTGCTAATTATTTCCTATAAATCTAGGCAATATTCCAAATCAGGATCCTATAGATTACAATATAATAAATTCCTATATTGACATTTATGGTCAAATATCTTTATCACCTTCACTTTACAAAACTTCCATAAAATATAAGTAAAATATAATGTTCTTCAAAACAATCTTTATGATAAGAACCCTTCTAAAACATTTCTAACTGGATCGCCTTTTCTTCTTAAAGTTTGATTTCCTATAGAAAACCAAGATATATTGCTTGTACATTTTTTAGCAAAAGTACTAAAATAATGGAAATACATTAGTTTAGCAAAAGTAGCACAAGCATACCATACAACACGATGAAAGCACCACAAATTCCTTCTTTTCCTCTGATGGTTGGACACAACTCGACACTTCAAGGTACACCAGAATAAGTGTCGTGTCCACGTCTCTGCATCATAGACTGGATTATCTATTCCAGTCCAATGTTGTTCGGCATGTTTGTTTTCAATTACATGATCTGTTTGTGCTATTGCCTATTGCTTTGTAAGTCTTCTGTCTGGTGCAGTGATAATTTCGGATCACCGTGTAGCCCCTTTTTCCTATGTTCACACTCATAATAAGGACACCCTGATTGTTGACTTGCCATACCATTCTTCATTTAAGATCTTAGATGAATTACTGTCAGCTCTGCTATTGCAGTTCGATTCTGGCCTTTGGACAATATTGCTGGTAAGTTTTGAGCTAGACCCAGTCGATTCATTGAACGGGTTGGGTTGGGTTGGGTTCAGGTTATTTCCTCGTGCAATCTCATCAAACCCGTCCACTGCCAAGAGTCAGTCTCCCGTTAACCCCGCGTTTTGGGTTAACCTAGATTGGTACTCTAAAATCTGTGCCATAATCCATGTCTTGTTGTGTCGACACCCTCTGTTCTAAAGGCGGGCCCCTAGGCGCTAGGCACCGGGTGTTCCGTCCGATGTCCACTTAGGTGTCCGCCTAGTCCCCGTGACGTCCGACTATGCATGTTTTGGAATTTTATGGAATTTTTTTCCTGCATTTTTTAGTAGATTTTTTTTGGATTTTTTTTTTTTTTTGAACCACCTCGATCTGGGCGGCCGCCTAGGCGGGCTAGCGCTAGGCGGAGGTGCCCGTCCGACTAGTACCTACGCTTTTCACATCCTTGGTCGACACGTATTAGATGCGGCACAATACTCCGTAATTATTTAGGACATGCCAAAACAAGCGGGATAACCATGTCAGCCGCATCTATTTTCTGTTGTGGCATATTCATCCCAAGGTTCGTAGTATCGGTATCGGATCCTTCCTATGAGTATCGGAGTATCAATTTTTTTTTTGGTATCTGAAAATAAATAATTATTGATAAATTGTCAAAATTTTAGAAAAAAATATATTTGTACATTAAGGTATAATTTTAAGTATTTCATCTATTGTTTCTTGGTATTTTAAATAAATAAATAATAGTCATCCTTGTCATTGGTTTTAACTGTGATGTTAAGTTTTTTTTTCCTCTTTTACGTGATTTTGCAAACCTTTGTATATACTTTCACACCTTTGTTGATGGGTCTTTTTTGTTCAATTTTTTTTTTACCGGATTGATTGAAAAAAGAAACCCCAATATTGGTCGGTCAGTATCGGTATCGGTCAGTATCAGATCTGGATATGCCAAACTGTAACGATATCTGCCGTATCAGATCGGTATCAACCTATACCGAATACTATGATTCATCCGTGTAACATTGTGGTTGAAATTGGAAGAGTTTCCAGTCCCTAACTGGAACATGTGCTATTCAACTCTCGTCCTTCGCTTTTTACCTGATGAGCATAACTTAGGTTACACATCTGGGGTGTCCAGGCGCGGACATATCGAATACGATGGGACAACTATGAAGCATATGATAAAACTTTGATATCTTTCACATTCCAGATTTCTTCTTCTTTGCCTGCTTATTACGAAAGTTTGATTCTCTGCAGGTGAGGGGTCCATCTTGTGCTCGCCAGTTCCTGGAGTACCTATCGGAAGCGAAGGAAGACGCAGGGATCGATAAGATTTTGGTCCTGGAGCGTGGCTTCAACGGGTGGCAAGCTTCCGGCAGACCTGTTGTCGATGCACCGAGATCCCCTGCAGAGGTGGAGGGGCGTAAATACACACAATTCTCTGAGAATTTCAAACCTCTTCTACAAGAACATTGCGGAAACTCGAATTTACTAAAATTTATGTAATCAGAATCTCTTGTCACACTTTAACGGTTGTTGCCACAAAGATTGATGTTTTGCCACTCTTGTGAGACAATCATATTACTGCATCTATAGCAAGTATTGCCTAAGTTTTACGTTTCGTCCTTTCTTTTCTTCATTGCCTCATTTTTGAGCAACATAACTTATCTAACAATGGAAAGAAGTGATGCCATGCAGTTTAGAAGCCATTGCACGCCAATCTCCTTAAGGGGCGTTTGGTATGCGAAATACTATATAGCCAAAAATTCTATATTTCCGTAAATTAAATTTTAAGTAATTAAATTTTCTGAAAAATTAAATTTCCATGTTTGGTGACTGTATAAATATTCCCGAAAAAAAATAAAAATGATAAAAAAGAAACTAAATTGGAAAAAAAAAACCAAAAACGATAAAAAGAAAAAAAAAAAATCAAAAACGAAAAAAAAAATCCGATCAAAATACAAAAAAAAGACAAAAAGGCCAAAAAGATCAAAACGACAAAAATGAAAAAAAAAGACGACCAAAAAGCAACAAAAAATGATAAATAAAAAAAGCGAAAGAACAAAAAATGACAAAAAGTGAAGACAAAACTACAAAATAGACTAAAAAATGACAAAAAGCGACAAATAATAATAAAAAATCAATAAAAACGACAAAAATGACGAAAAATGAAAAAAAAAAACGATAAAAACAACAAAAACGACAAAAAATGACAAAAAAAAAAAAAAAACGAAAAAAGTAGAGCCCGGAAAAAAAAAATACCCACCTATTCTTAAGGAATAGGATTCCCATGTTTTATGGGTAAACTATTTATCCGGGTATTTCTAATTTTCGGAAATAAATTTTTTATAGCCCAAACAAACATGGTAATAGATTCTCACCCTAACTTTTTTCAGCAAGTAGGACTCACTGCCAACTTAGTTGCAGTCCTACTTGCTGAAAAAATTTGAGCTAGCATAAAGTAAGGAATGAGGATGTCAAACATGTAAAATTTTTGACAAAATTTAGGCTAGTCCCTAACAAAATGTGATGTGCCCTTAAGCTCTGTCCAAAAAAATGAACAAAAGATGCCATTGCACCATCTATGTAATTATATATAAAGAAACGGAAAGCCCACCCAGAACGCCCTCTAGAATGATAAAGAAATTAGAAAATTTTCTGTAGAATACCAAATTTCGAAAAAATTTTGGACAAAATGGCAGAATTTTCGAAAAGTTAAATTGGAGAACCTTTCCGCCAGATGGACTACTGACTCGTGCATGTGTGGGTGTAGGGGTGGGGGTGGGGGAGAGCTAGTGCGGGTGCTGGGTGGGAAGCTGTTGTGTTGGGATATGTGGTATGTTGAGTGAGAGGACCAGTGTATTGTCATTCATTTGTCTTGAAGAAATCCAAAGTTAACCGACAGCTATTCACCTTCCCCTCCCCCCCCCCCCCCCCCCCCCCCCCCCCCCCCCAACCCTGCACCCACACATGCACGATTTCTGCCAGACCGACTGACTTTTGCCGGTCCATCTGGCGGAAAGGTTCTCCAATTCAAATTTTCTGAAAATTTTGTATGTTCTATCCATTTTTTTTGAAATTTGGTATGCTACAGAAAAATTTCTGTAAAGAACTAACATTCAGACCTTATTGGTTTATGCATATGCAAGGAAAGTGGGTTACTTTTTTTTTTTTTTTTTTCCATATGTAGACTATTCTACTTCCACTATTTGGTTGAGGAAAAAAAAAATTCTTTGAAAGGAAGTTTGCAAAGTTCGATAAACTTCTTAACATTTTGTTCTAAATCAGTCTTTTGAAAGTAAGTCATAAAAAAAGTAAGTATAAAAATTCTAAGTTTGATTACATTCATCTGAAAATAGTTTTTTGAAAATAAAATTTTAGATTCTGTTTTGTAAAAAAAATTAGGATCTGAAAAATAATTATGAATGTATTGTATGCATAATTTTTATGTCCAGCTTTTGGTGTCCAGTATCTATAACACATCTTGCCGTGTCCACATTGATGTTGTCTTGCCACTATAGCTCGGGTCCTTCCCCAGAGCTCTGACGACCACCGGTCTCCGATGACCACCGTGCACGATATCTCAGACGAGAACCCAAAATAAAAACCCTAACCCTAAGTCGACCATGTCGTCGATGTCCAGGCGGTCGTCGACTTCATCCGCGGTCATCGACGCGGCTTAGCGGATTTGGCGCCATGGCGAGGCGGTGGTCGAGAAGCTCAGGAGTTGGTCGACGCGGCTCGTCGAGGTGGCCCCATGGCGAGGTGGAGTCGTCCTCCACCTCCAGGAGAGCCAACGACAACGAGGTGGAGTCGACCTCCACCTCCAGGAGACCTCCTCCCCGAAGTCAATTTTGGTAGCGGCGAGACGACGAGCTGACGTGACCCGCTCATCGTCTTGACCCACGAAGTCACCACTATGTCCCAAAATCCTAACCTAAAGCTGATGGTAGGAGGTTGTCGACGAGCCGGTCGAGGTCGTCGATGAACCGAGTAGAACGCGCCCTTTGAGATCAACGACAGTGACGTGGACCGCGATGTCGAGGGGCCATCCGGCCGTGGCTGAACCGGCTAAGCCTGGGGCGGTACGAAGGGGTCGTGCTCGAGCTCCGTTCTCTGGCGGTCTGGGGGTCTCGTGGGGAAGAGACATCGTGGGAGAGGGTCTCGTAGAGAGAGGGTAGGAGAGAGTTAAAAAACCCAAGAATTGAGGAGGTGGCGTGGGGCCCTCCAAACAGTGTAAACAAAGATAAAAGTTGTTCCGAAAATAGAGAAGTTTGAAAAAGGTAATGAAAAAATAATAAATTACACAGAAGATAATATCTAATGAGAAATGCAGGAAAAATAATAGGTCGTCAACAGAGTTTACTTGGCGACATAGTTGCAATTTTTGGAATAATGTTTTTCGGAGCTGGAATTCCAGGAAGGGCTTTAGTGACAGATTTTACAGCGCCAGAAAAGCTAGCGACATAAACAAAATGTGCTCATGTCGCCAACTAGGTTGGCGACATGGATGCATTCCGGGTTTTAGGGAGCAGCTTTTGTCGTGGGGGGAGTCAACTATATTTATCATTAACAATAAATTAACACATCTACCATCTACCACTACCAACCCCCATTCAATTCTCCCCACTCCCCACTTTATAAACGTCCAACACCCTCCACTCTTTACAATGTAAACTATGCACAACAAAGAAAAAACAGAAGAAATAAAGAAGTAGAGAGCAAGGAAGAAATTAAAAAAGAGGAGAGAAAGAAAACAGAAGAAGAGAAAGAAAGCAACACAGAGGAAGGGAGACAAGGACAGGTAAAAAAAAATTGTTGTTACATCGTCAATGTTTATTACAATTTACTAATTTAATTCTTATATTAGTTTGTTGCTCATCATATGGGTGATCAAAATGATGGTCATATACCTGGTGGAACCACTAGTGACGTAGTTATCTAGCAACGTGAGTCTCATATATCACGATTGGTATATTCTGGAGAGGTATATTTTATTAATGTTAAATTAATAATATTAGTTAGTGATGAATGTATTAGTAACACACTAATAATATATAAAATTTATATGTAGCTGTATGATTATACTGATGAATAACGTTTGAGGAAACATGGTGATTGGCGATCTGGATGGGAGTTGACTAGTGCCCAATATGCCTTGATTCAATCTTTTGGATTTCAATATATTGACTCGATCCGAATTAAGCAGCAAGATAGAGACTTGATATTGAGTCTCATTGAGCGTTGGTAGCCCTAACGCAACACATTACAGCTTTCTGGCAGGAAAATGACGATTACTTTAGCGGATGTTGCACAAATTTTAGGATGACCTATTATAGGTGATCCTATATATTTGGATGGAAAGTTAAAGGCTTCTGAGTTGATTAGGACATATCTTGGTGTGGAGCCGCCAACGCTCGTAGGAAAGGAGACTCACGTCAAATTCATTTGGCTCCGGTCCAACTTTATGTATATTGATCGCATCGGGGATACAACAGTATCTGTGGATGACCATCGGGTATGTTTTTTTTGGCACTAGTTCATGTCTTAAGACTATTTAGTTTAACTGATACAATGTTT
>JANAVB010024410.1:0-23856 GCA_029216955.1 Iris pallida | reverse complement strand
GTCGACACGGAGAAATAAATGTATGTGTAAAAATAATGGAATAAGAATGTCACCCAGGGTCAGACCCGAGGCCAATCACGGCTGACACGGGAAGGATTAGACACCGACACGATGCACTCACTTTTGTGGTAGAAATTTGTGGAAGAATAGTTGTTGAGAATATGGAAAAAGAGGACAAGTACCTCTCCTTTTATAGGAGGTGGAAATCCCATTAGGATAAGGACTAGGGGTTTCAAGTATCCCATAGATAAATCGCATATTAATTTAATCAAATTAAATCAATTCAATCAACAACAATCCAAATCCAATCGAATTTAAATCTAATTAAATTCCATCCTTTAGTTAAATCAAATAAGATAAATCAACTTTAAATATAGATATTAATTAACTATTTAAATAAATCCTTAAAATTAAATTAAGATTTAAATTGCCACAATAATTTCAAAATATTTTCCTAAAAGACTAATAACAATAATTTCAAAAATTACATTATTATTTAAAATAAACTAATAAATAATTACGAAATATATATGATGCACAAATAATATTTACAAAATATATTTTTCTAGTATACCATTTTATAAGATATTATTTATTATTATAACTGTATAAATGAAAGGCTTTTCGTAATAAAATCATAAACATGGAAATTTTGGTACGATAGCTAAAAAATTAATATATATATTATTTTGAAACTATAAAATAGAAAAATATTTTTCAAAAAAAAATATATATGTACGCTCGCACATATTGCACTCGTCGAGCAATTACGAAAAAAAATTTTGTGCACGATGTACAATGCAACTACGCAACGTACAAATACAAAATCATAATCAATAACAAATTTATAAATTAAAAAAATAAAATAAAAAATATAGTAAAAATTTAGGGGTTTTATATCCTACTAAACTTAAAAGAATTTCGTCCTCGAATTAAGAATTAGTAGGGGGTGAGAAGGCACAAGGGGGTATTGATGTGGAAAAATCAATTCACAACGTTCAACAAAAGATGCATTAGAAAATCATGATTTCAATAATGGCGAGGATAATCATGGACTAGAGCAAGAAGGAAAATGAGTAAGGGTTAAAGTTAAAACAAGATAACATGCTATAAAGAATATTATGTTAACAAGAGAAAATAAATTAGAGACCTTAAAGTTTTGGTTTCTTGAGAGTAGGTTGAGGGCACGATTAAGGGAACGAATTAGATTGACTCCTAAATTAAGCGATTTAGAAGGTCATGATAGGGCCGAGAAAAAAACGAGTAGTTTAGGATGAAGATATAACAACATCGAGTGATAATGGTCATAATCGATAGGAAGGCTAGAGGAAGTTCTAGTATAACGCTTTTGTCCTTCTAAAATAGGTGAAGGCGAAAGCAATAAGGAGTTCAAAAGACGATATTATCGAGTACGAATACGTGGTTCAAAGGCGACCGAATAATTGCAAAGAAATTGTCAAGGCAGTCATGGATGGGGTTCTAAAGGCCAAGTTTAATTATGTTCCATCCCCGTAGAATAAAAAGCGAACCAAAGTGCACTCGGTTGATCAGACCATCATGCACCGGTTCTGATTAGACAATATGTTAGTGAGCGGCCGCTCAATAGCATATGCCTTGATCAAGCCCGATAAGGAATTAGCTTGCAAAAACTAGGCTATATTAGCATCATTAGTCTAGATAGTAAACAAAACATAGGTACGTGAGATTAAGATTGAAAGAAAGCAGAATTAGTTTAAAACTACTTACGATTCTAAGTCATATCATGTGTTGGTCTCTATACAGTCGTCCTATAGTCTTCTTGTCCAAGTCCTTGGTTGACTAGATGGGTTAGGGTCCTCTAAATTCTAGAATCTAAGTAAACTTGTGAATATAGGTCACAAGGATAAAGGGATTGCTAAGTCACAAGGCATTCTACCCAACTTAAAAGAATTAAACTAATGGTGTTGGTGCAATGGAAATATGTCTATCTAATAGGGAACCCTTCCTAACCTCGAGCAAGCACGAAGGGAAGATAAGAATAGTGATAGAAGGAATCAAGCAAGATGTAGTCGATGAGTCGAACGATAGTTCGAATATGGAATCGAGGAAAGAGGTCAAGTATGTGGATGAGATCCTAAACTTCTAATCCTATTCGCAGGCTTGTTTGGTACGGTAAAGTAACCAAACAATTTATCTTGACCTGTATGGGCCACCACAAAAATATGTCACACCCCAGTCCCAAAATACGTAGGACTACGAACGTAGACATGTCAGCTGTATACATACGAAGTATACTCCAATATATGGAATCCTCGTATGTATACATAAGTTGTAAATGCAGCAAAACAAAGGCTAACTAATCTCATCCATAAAATGAAGAATAAAGATTCATATAATCAACTATGAATTGTCATGGGTACATGTAGTTGGGAGGAGACAAATCCACTACCAACTATGAAAAAAAAAATACATAATAAAAGAAAGAGTTTTGGCGAGCGAAGCAAAGACGATCAATGTGCAATCATCCTCGAAGAAATAGAGATGATCATAGCCACGACTAGAACACCTGCGAAAGACAAGAGCACACACCTGACGAGATAACCAGGTCCTCAGAGGGACGTATAAGACACATAATTTTATGTCCTAAACTGAATAATAAAAGCTCAACAGAAAAGCATATACGACTAAACAAATAAGTTCCTTAACCATTCTATGTGAAAATGCTTTTTGAAGACAACATTCCACACAAGGGCTTCCGAGACTAGAAACACGACGCGTTAGTATTTCAATCGAGGTACTAGTGGCATCTAGAGGAAAATAAATAAATACAACACGGCACACTAGTCTCTCGGGTGAGTCACTAATGATAGCTAGAGGAAAGTAAATGCACGGCACATTTGTGTTTCAACCGAGGCACTAGTGGCATCTAGAGAAAAGTAAATAAATGTACGGCACACTAGCTCTCGGCTGAGTCACTAATGGCAGCTAGAGAAAAGTAAATGTGTGAAAGCCCATGCGCCTAATAACTGTCTTCCTCCTTCCCATGTACTACTCGTGCTGAATCTACACCACGATATTTCTAATAATCGCTAACTCTTCTAGGCAATTATATTAGCAGTTATATCCTAATACTCGTCCGGTACGCACCGATGTACGGTCGGTACGCAAGTCCAAATCTATATGAGACACATGACATCATGGCACACAGGTGTCGGGCCAATGAATGCGGCACAAACAAAGGTGGTCCCTTAACTCTAGGCCAATACATAAAGAAAACTAAAGTATAGTAATTTGCAACTATATATGGTTTTGAAAGAACAAGTTATAAGGAATAAAAAATGCATGATATTTAGCAAGAATTAATACAGTAATGGCAAGGTATCTTGCCTGGTAGGACGCCTGGTGTACTTCAATGATCAATATGGACGAACTGCGACTTCGGTACAACAACTATGCAAGGTGACCTCGGGTGGTGGTACGGACAGTTCTATTGGGTCCAGGATGGTCAAGTTAGCTAGGATGGACATAAGGTAGTATAGAATTGGCGAGAGAATAGGAATAATGGGATTGGTCATGGAAAGTAGAAAATCAAAGAAAAATGGATAATAATTATATATGGTTTTAGAGAACTATTTATAACACTCGAGAAAGAAAAATAATTATACTAGTTAAAATAGTTTTTAGATAAATATTTGAAGATATAAGAAAATGGTTTTCAGGCAAAACTCTAAGTTGTAAAAATATTTTTGAAATAGAAACTTGGTTAGTTAAAATATTTGAGTAATACCAAAAATATTTCATACTTTTGAAACTACCTTTTAGGGGTAATATATATATATATATATATATATATATATATATATATATATATATATATATATATATATATATATATATATATATATATATATATATATATTTTAATTAATAATAATCTAGTAGAAATTGTTTTCGGGTTTAAACTAAAATTGAAAATATATATAGCTAAGCTCAAAACAATAATTTATTTCCATAAACTTTTAAGGAATTATACATATATATAATTAGTAGTAACAACTATCAAACTCATAATCATATGTACTACTATAGGTATTTAAACATATTTGTATATATATAGGCTTATAAAATGATGATAGTATTAGTAAATAATAATAATATTAATAAATAAAAAAGCCAACTGTGCATACTCATGTAGCTTGGCCTTTCTCTCTCGAGAGAAGCTACACCGCCACTAATAACATCAAAGAAAACAGCAACTAATAACATAAAATAAAACAAAAATAAGAAAAAAACATCCTAGCTGTGAAGAAAGAGAGATGAGAGAGAAAACAAAAGTGAACGGAAGAGGGAAGAAGGAGAGGAGAGAAAGATGAGCGTGAAAGAGAGAGACGGAGGGAGGAGCGATCGAAGAGGAAGAGGAAAGAAGGGGGCGGTTCAGCGGAGGAGTGGTGAGGGGCGAAAGAAAGAGGCGTGGGAGTTCGGGGGTTTCGGCGGAGGAGCGTCGCGGGTCTGAGACTGCATACGGACACGGCGATAGCTGGCTAGGGCTAGTGCCGGCGGCGGAGCGCTTGGCTCGTGGTGGAGAAAGTTTGGAGGCTCTCCCGATGGTGGAAGGGCGCAGGCTCCGGCTGGACCCGGCGAGGCGGGACGCCGGCGTGGGGATAGGCGTGATCTGACAGGATGGCTCCGGAGCTCGAGCGGAGCTCGGACGCCCGGCGGTAGCGGTGGTTCGTGGGGTGGATGCACGCGTCGGTGTGGTCGATGCGACAGCGATTCTCTGGCGAGGTAGGTGGTGTTATTTTGGTTTTGCGGGGTTTTCTGTCGATCATGGTGGCGGTAGTGGTGTGTTTTGGGAGGCTGTGTGGGTGTTCGTTGGATTTGGGTGGCTGGCGAAGGGGGTAATGGCGCTTGGTCGCCGGCGAGTTAAGAAGAGGTGGTCGGTAGGGTTTTCTGGTGGCGTTCGGTGCCGCTGTGGCAATGGGAGATGTCGGTAGTGGTGGTGGTTGGCATGGATGGGCTTGGGTGGCTGGGTGCGGCCGGGGCTGTGAGGATGTTCGGTCGGTGTCGGCAACGGTGGTGGCGACGACGGATTTGGTGATGTCGGAGTGGGGTTCTGGTTGTGTGGGCTGGTGGTGAGGGAGGTTCGTTGATGTGGTGGTCGTGGCGGGGCTTACCAGGTTGTGGTCGAGGTTAGGTCACGGCATGGATGCGGTGGCGGGTGGTGCTGTAATATGAGGTCGGGTATGGTGAGGAGGGAATCGGAGTTGGAAGGGACGGAGGTGGTGGTGTCTGTGGGGGCTCTGTATCAGGAGGCGAAAACTTGGTCGGAGGAGACGAGTTTTTGTCGGGACGAGGTTTAGATTAGGAATTTGATATATCGTGTCGGGGTTGTCGACACGAAGAAATAAATGTATGTGTAAAAATAATGGAATAAGAAGGTCACCCAGGGTCGGACCCGAGGCCAATCACGGCTGATACGGGAAGGATTTGACACCGACACGATGCACTCACTTTTGTGGTAGAAATTTGTGGAAGAATAGTTGTGGAGAATAATGGAAAAAGATGGCAAGTACCTCTCCTTTTATAGGAGGTAGGAATCACATTAGGATAAGGACTAGGGGGTTTTAAATCTCCCATAGTTAAATCGCATATTAATTTAAATCAAATTTAAATGAATTCAATCAACAACAATCCAAATCCAATTCGAATTTAATCTAATTAAATTCAATCCTTTAGTTTAAAATCAAATAAGATAAATCAACTTTCAAATATAGATATTAATTTAACTATTTAAATAAATCCATAAAATCAAATCAAGATTTAAATTGCCACAATAATTTCAAGATATGTTTTCCAAAAATACTAATAATAATAATTAAAATTATATTATTATTTAAAAAGAAACTAATAATAATTACAAAATATATGTATGCACAAATAATTTTACATAAATACACTTTTCTAGTATACCATTTATAAGAATATTATTTATTATTATAATTGTATAAATGAAAGGCTTTTATAAATAAAATCATAACCTTGAAAATTTTGGTACGATAGCTAAAAATAATTATTATATATATTAATTTGAAACTATAAAAATAGAAAAAATATTTTTCAAAAATATAAATAAATATGTACGCTCGTACATATTCGCACTCGTCGAGCAATTACGAAAAACAAAATTTTGTGCACGACGCACAATGCAACTACGCGACGTACAAATACAAAAATAATCAGTACCAAATTTATAATTTAAAAAATAAAATAAAAAATAGTAGATATTTAGGGGTTTTACAGTATCTTATACTAATAGAAAGGGTGCTGAACTCTGGAGGCAGGGCATGCTTCTAATTGGGATTTGAAAGTAATGCAAAGGTGTATTGTTGGCCCATTGGTCATATGGTCAAACTGATTTTAATAATTGATCAAACTCTGTCTCGATATATGGAGCTAGTCAGGATATCTCGGACTCTTGGACATGATCAAGAACGGCTCTCTACTCAGTTCAAGACCGAAGCGTTGTTTGCCTGTTCGAGTCTGTATTTCTTTGAGCAATGTAATCTTTTATTTTATTGAGTCTAGAAATACTTTGTACACCGAGTCGTACTGGCAAATAGGCTATTCCAAATGATTTCAAAATATTTTTAAAATATCCTTAGTTTTGAAAAACATCGTATATACAAAAGCTCCAAAAAGGTTTTCAAAATTCTCCAAAAATCTATTTTGAAAAACCCTAACCTAACCCTGACAGAACTCGGCCAGAGGTCGGCCGGAGTTCGGTTAGTGGTCGTTCTGTTTTTGAATTCCTTGGAACTTGGTCCTCCTGCAGTTGCGGATTTGACCGAGATTTGCTCATCGAGTTCTGCCCGAATTCTGCCAGAATTCTGTCTTTGGAACTCCTATAAATAGAGAAGGTTTTCGATCATTTTAACTCACTCATTCACTTTCAATCTTCTCTCTACTTAAAGCTTTCAGTGTTCCAAAGAGTTTTTTCTCGAGCTTTAATTTTCAGATCCCAAGCCAGTTACAATCCTCTAGTCGATTTGCCAGTGCTGTGCGGTCTAGAAGTTTCTGAGTGATTGTAATCAGAAGGCTTGATAGAAGAATACCTCTTCATAATTGAAGTTGGACGAGTTCTTGTATCAAAGCTCGCGTTGTAGAAGTTGCAAGGACTTCGTAAGAAAACTTGCAGTTTTGCCAATAGTGGATTCAACTGGTAGCAAGAGTTCTACCGACTGGACTAGTCATCAACAGAGAAAAACCAGTATACATTGCCGTCTTTGCGTTTGCTTTCTTATCTCTGCCTTTACATTATTTAGTTGTGATTATTATTCTGTGATCTTGCTGCTAATAATTTTTAATTAGCATTATTCCGCTGTCAACTCTATTCACCCCCCTCTAGAGTATTCTGCTTTACGATTTCGTTCCTACAATTGGTATCAGAGCGGGTGTTACAGATAAAGCAAGGTAACATTACAATTATTTATTCATTTAACTAATTGTTATATAGATCACAGCACAACACATGGCAACTGTGAAATTTACAAGTGAAGGCCAGGCCACAAACAGACCTCCACTGTTTGATGGTATAAATTATACCTATTGAAAAACACGAATGAGTTTCTTCTTGAAATCTCTTGACTTTGATTTATGGTCTATTGTTATTGATGGCTATCAAAAGCCACCTCGTATAAATGTTGATGGAGTTTTAATTGAAAAACCCCATACCAGATATACAGAGGAAGAAAAAAAAAGGCCAGTCTTGACGCACGTGCTATTAATGCTTTATTTTGTGCTTTAGACAGAACTGAATTTAACAGGGTGTCTATCTGCACAACTGCTAATGAAGTGTGGAAGCTTTTTGAAGTCACACATGAAGGCACGTCTCAAGTCAAAGAATCAAAGGTCAGCAGACTTACTCAAGAGTATGAGGTGTTCAAGATGAAGTCCAACGAAACAGTTACTTAGATGTTCGAAAGGTTCTTGGATATTGTAAATCCTTTGTCCTCCCTAGGCAAAGATTACAGTAACCATGAAAAGATTCGCAAACTCCTGCGAGCACTTACCAAGAACTAGATTCCAAAGGCTACTGCAATCATTGAAGGAACGACCTCACAACTATGTCCCTCGAAGTACTCATGGATAAGCTACTCACTCATGAACTGGAGCTACAAGATTTTGAAGAGCCTGCACCAAAGGAGAAGACGATCGCTTTCAAGGCACAGCACAAAAAAGCTGCTAAAGGTGAGTCAGACAGCAGTGAATCTGATGCTGAAGATCAAGCACTCCTAGCAAGGAAATTCAAAAGATTCATGAGATATGAGAAGAAAGCTAAAAAACAATAGCAGCAACAACTGGTATCAAGATGATGTTGTCTGCTATGGCTACAAAAAGAAAGGACACATGAAGAAGGATTGTCCTACAAACTCATCATCAAGTAAGAAGAGCAACATATATGAAAAGGGAACCTGAAGAGATCAACATCACGGAAGTATGCCAATACCAGCATATGGCATAAAAGTGAAGCCAGCGACTCAGAAGATGAACAATCAGAAGATGCTGCAAATGTATGCTTTATGGCATCCGATCAGGTACTCTATGAACCTGTAGTTGATACATATGAAACTTCACCTTGGAGCAATTAGGAGATGCCTTCAGTGAACTGATAGTGATTACATGAAACTGCGTAGCAAATATCAGACCTCTAAGAAGGTACTCAAAGAGTACAAAGGTGAAATAGGAAGACTTACCGACCAACTAGCTGAGGTTAGAAATAATGTTAGTGAGTCTGGTGAGCTTTCTTCTATTAAGCTCTTATTACACGAGACTACCAAGTCATCCGAAAAAAAGACAAGGTTATTGACCAACTGAAAGAAGAACTTTCTAAAGAGAGAAAAGTCTTCAATGTGCACAAGTCAGAATGGAAACACTCACTTCTGACTAGACTAAGTTGTATGACACTTCCAAAAGATTGGAAATTAGGTTAGAAAATAGCCTGAGACTGCTGCTTCCTACCATAACGTGTCACTTACCGAATAATCGGAACATTCCTAAACTAAACACTATCAGACCGAACCATATCAAACCTTTACCCCAAAAGGTTAAGCCCAAACAGGATTATAGGTATGCTTTCTTCTATACTAGAAAATCTAAACCTACCAACCATGCACACCACTCAGCTTTCAACATTCAACATGCACAATGTCATTATTGTGGCCACATTGGTCATATTTCTCCTGCATGTAGAATCAGAAAGTTTGTTGATTTAAATATTTATGCATGGATACCAAAAGCTAACATTTAGGACCCTACAAGAAATGGGTACCAAAAGTTTCATCTGCAAATTGTTTTGTAGGTGGAACACCTTTCACATGCTAAAAGCAAATGGATCCTCACAGCGGTTGTTCACGGCATATGACCGGTAACGCTATATTATTTGTAATACTGTCGAAGAAAAGAAGGAAGGTTATGTCTCCTTCGGTAACAACTTGAAAGGGTATATCATTGGTATCGGTGATGTTGGTAAGTCTCCATATCCTGTGATTAAGGATGTCTGTCTGGTTACCGAGTTGAAATAATCTACTCAGCAAAAGTTTTAGCTGATCATGGTTATGGATCAACTTTGGCAAAGACAAATGTACTATAGTTGATAGCTCACTTGTAGTACTATCTTTGAAGGTATCAGGGAAGACAACATATATGTTTTCTATTTGTTGGAAGAAACTAATATTTCAGGTAGATGCTTAATGGCTAAAAGTGATGAGAGTCATCTGTGGTATATGAGAATCGATCACGCAAATATGGACACAATCTCAAGATTATCCACGAAGAAGCTAGTACGCAGTTTACCGGACATAACATTCAAGAAGGATTCAGTATGCAGCCAATGTGAAAAGAACAAAGCTACCAGATCCACATTCAATTCAGTAACGCAGTATGTACTACTAGACCTCTACAATTGCTACATATGGACTTATTTGGTCCTAGCAAGTTGCTAACCTCGGAGGTAAGTTATATGCTTTTGTAATTATAGATGATTACTCTAGATACACGTGGGTATACTTTTTGACACGCAAGAATGATGCATTATCCGAATTTGTCGTCTTTGTAAGAAAGTACAGAATGAAAAAGGTTACATGATCACTCGTATTAGAAGCGATCATGGTGGCAAATTCGAAAATGCAGAGTTTGAGAATTTTATGACACACACGATTTTGTACACGAGTTCTCTGCCCTAAGACTCCACAACAAAATAGAGTTGTGGAACGTAAGAACAGAACTCTATCCGAAATGGCCAAGTAATGTTAAACCAGTTTAGTCTACCCAAATATTTCTGGGCTGAAGCGGTCAATACAGCTTGTTTTGTTCTCAATAGAGTTCTAATTCGACCCAAATCGAAGAAGACTCCATTTGAGTTATGGTTTATAGAATTCTCAGTTTCATATTTCAGAATATTTGGTTGTAAATGCTTTATTCTTAATACAAAAGATAATTTGAAAAGTTTGACGAAAAGGCCGATAAAGGTATATTTTTAGGTTATACGGCCAAGAACAAAGGATACAGAGTCTTCAACAAACGAACTATGATCATCGAAGAATCAATCAACGTCACCTTTGATGAATTGAATCAAATGACTATCGATGACAATGACGAAGATCTAACTGTACCAAGCTCAACACCAGTTGATTCTCCAAGCGAAGAACCCGGAAGCAGCTACCTTCGGAGTCTGCCGAAAAGGTTGAAATTTACGGCTGATCATCCAAAGGATTTGGTAATTGGTGATATTACCAAAGGTGTAAGTAGTCGTACATCCAGTAGAGATATTGTTTCTAGTGATGCATTCATTTCACAGTTAGAACCCAAAACCATTGATGAAGCATGTAGTAATAATTTTTGGATATGCTATACAAAAGGAATTAAACCAATTGAACGGAATCAAGTTTGGAACTTGTTCCCAAGCCTATTGATCATCCGGTATTGGCATCCGATGGTATTCCAAAATAAACTGAATGAGAATGGTTTAGTGACTCGCAATAAGGCCGACTCGTAGCTCAAGGATACAATCAGGAAGAAGGTATCACTACGATGAGACTTATGCCCCAGTTGTGAGATTAGAATCCATTCGCATGTTATGTGCATTTGCATGTTTTCATAATTTTAAATTATTTCAAAAGGATGTCAAGAGTGCATTTTTAAATGATTTTATAAAAGAAGAGTTTATGTAGCTCAACCACCCGGTTTTACTGATTTCAAATTTCCTGATCATGTTTTCAAGTTAAAGAAAGCTTTATACGGTTTGAAACAAGCATTTCGTGCTTGGTATGATCGTCTAAGCTCTTTTCTACTTGATAATAGTTTTTCAAAGGGAAAGGTTGACACTACTTTGTTTATAAAGTCTTTGAATAATAATATTCTTTTAATACAAGTCTATGTTGATGACATTATATTTGGATCTACTGAATCTCTTTGTCAAGAATTCTCTAAGTGTATGCAGAATGAGTTTGAGATGAGCATGATGGGAGAGCTGAAATTCTTTCTCGGACTGCAAATCAAACAAACTGACAATGGGACATTCATAAATCAAGCCAAGTACACAAAAGATTTGCTAAAAAAGTTTGATCTGGACAAAGTCAAACCTATTGGCACTCCATGGCAACTTTAACAAAGCTTGATATTGATGAACAAGGCAAGCCTGTCGACACACGTAAGTATCGAGGTATGATCGGTAGTTTACTTTATTTAACTGCTAGTCGTCCAGATATTATGTTTAGTGTTTGTCTGTGTGCACGTTTTCAAGCTAATCCAAAGGAATCACATCTGTGCACAGTTAAGCGTATCTTTCGATACCTTAAGGGCACTTCTTCTGTTGGCTTATGGTATCCCAAAACCAAGTCCTTTGACCTTATTGGTTACTCGGATGCAGATTTTACTGATGCAAAGTTGATAGAAAAAGTACCAGCAGCACATGCCATTTCTTAGGCAAGGCTTTAGTCTCATGTTTAGTAAAAAGCAAAATTCTGTAGCCCTATCAACAACAGAGGCTGAGTATATCGCCGCAGGACGTTGTTGTGCTCAGATTTTGTGGATAAAAAACCTTGGAAGACTATATTTATTTTTCACACACTCCCATTTTTTGTGACAATACGAGCACAATAATTTGACTAAGAATCTAGTATGTCACTCTCATACTAAGCATATCGAGATCCGACATCATTTTCTTAGAGATCATCAGAATGGAGATATTACCTTGTATACATAGACACTGAGAATCAATTAGCTGATATCTTCACAAAACCTCTAGCAGAAGATCGTTTCAATTATTTACGTCGAGAATAGGAATTTTGGACGTCAATAATGTTAATTAATTTTGTTTTATGATTATATTTTAATACAAAAATGTGTTAGAGACAAGTCAATAAAGAGTCTGTCTGTCACCACAACTACGGTTGAAGCAAGCGGTACTTAAGAGTTCCCCGGTGAACCTCCGCCAGCTGGGACAGTACTCCTACAGCTAATCTGAGACAGTCGCTGTGTAACGATATTTAATTTATAAAACATTTAATTATATTAATTGAAGGTTGAAATTACTAATCTTTGAATTAATTTTTGAAATGAGTCAATGAAAAAGAAAGTTGCCCAAACCAACTAACAAACCCATAGGCGAATTCGGCCAGAGTTCGGACCGAATTCGGCCCGAGTTCGGTTAGTGGTATCTGGTTATATAACCAGAACCCGAGAGCCTCTTCTTCTTCATTGCTTCTAAAAACTCTTCCACAGCAACAGCAGCCGTGCGAAGCTCTCCAAACCCTAGTTCTTCACCACTTCGTTTATCCCAATCTACGTGGTAAATCCATCCAAATTTTGGATTCGTGCGGAGATCGTTGTCCTCTACAACATACTTGAATCTCGGAGGTATAACTCCGTATCTCTCCTCCTTTCAAATTCGTGCATATTTACTTTATTTGCACAATGCGCCTAAGGGATTCAACCCCTTCAAGAGGAAGAAGACGACAAATCCTAGTGGGAAGGATCATCTTCAAATCCACCCACGGATTTCCTCTTTTCGCCAGTTCAATCGATCGATGGCGCGTTCGATGGATTTTATTTTCAAACCCTAGATCAAGCCCTTCTGTGGTATGGAGACTTTTCTATGAGATCTATATGCACAGGCGCTCCTATCAAATGGACTGTGTTTCCAGTATACCGCCCTTATTTTGAGGCATTAGGGTTATAATACTTTGTTAAACTTTGTTTCCCGGTAGCTACTAATGCTACTAATGCCATTAGACTTTTCTATTGCAATATCGTACTAAACACGTTTGACATAAGACTAGATATCGAGTTCAATGATGTCTCTTAGCGAAAATCTTGGTATTTCTAACGAAGATGCACCGCTTGATGATATCACTGAATTTGATTTCCCCGACGGCACGACACTTGCTAGTTTCAAAGCTGAACTCTATGCCCCTGATCGAGTTCGCTCTGGAAAGTTCAAGGCCAATAACTTGAACTTGTTTAGTTTGAACTGAATCGTATCATCTACTCCACTCTCCTTCCGAAGTCTACTTCAAGGATGATGTCACATCACTTGAGCTGTCTGCTATGTATTATATTCTTAAGGGGATTCCTTTTTCTGCCCCAAAGACTATTATCCAGATGATGGGACGTTGTCGTACAAGAGATAGAAATCTCTCTTATGCGATGATTCTCCCACGCATCTTCCAGCGTTTTGATATTGATCTGTCAACTTGTACTCAAGACCCTGAGCCCAAGTTTTTTAAGCTATCTCGTCGTAGTATGACTGCTGCTGCTCCTACTGCTCCCTCCTCCACCTACTCAGCAGTATGCGATACCTTTGAAGGCATACACCAGCATCTTTCTGATTTACGTCTCGATGACGGATATGGCCCGCGAACGTGAGTTCCGTGATGTCACTCGTTATCAGGCGATAGCAAATTCTCTAGCTGATCTCCGATTTGCTCAGACTGGACATTCTGCCAGTTCTATTCCTAGAGATCCAGCCTTTTCTGGTTACCGCTGTGAGGATGAGGCTGTTCATGCCTACTTTCAGCCCGGTAACGCATATGATTGGTATCGTTCTGATCGTGCCCCTCCTCGAGACTTTGTCGGTGTTTTACGCTGGCGCCCCTCCTCACCCTTCAGGCACTGGTACTTCTGGAGCTGGTCCTTCAAGACATGCCGGTCATACTGATGATGATGATGAGGAGGAGAGGAGATGATGATGATATATTAGCTGATTTTGAGACTTAGTTATTGTCTACTGTACACTTGGAAATGCTCCGACATTCCAAGTCTCTTTCTTTTTAGTTTCTATTATCATTTTTTTAGGACTCGTACTGGATATTTCTTGATGTCTCTTGAACATCATTTTTTTTATGGGATATGTAGTTTATCTTTCATATCAGTTTATTTCTTCTTTATAAGCATCTTTATCTGCTTCTATATTATAAACTGCTTGAACTACTTCTCTGTTATGTCTTGTATATTTACTGTTGTAGCTTATGCATTAATTGCGGGGAGGTTTCGCAATTATTTTGCTAAGTGACAATGGGGAGAAATAGGATCTAACATTTTGTTTTTGAGAATAATACAGGGATTGAACAATTTTGGATTGAACAATTTTTGTGGTATCTTATCTCAAAAGATCTTATATCATTCATAGTTTGACAATTATCAAAATGGGGGAAATTGTTGGCCCATTGGTCATATGGTCAAACTGATTTTAATAATTGATCAAACTCTGTCTCGATATATGAGCTAGTCAGGATATCTCGGACTCTTGGACATGATCAAGAACGGCTAGCTACTCAGTTCAAGATCGAAGCGTTGTTTGCCTGTTCGAGTCTGTATTTCTTTGAGCAATATAATCTTTATTTTATTGAGTCTAGAAATACTTTGTACACCGAGTCGTACTGGCAAATAGGCTATTCCAAAATGATTTTAAAATGTTTTTAAAATATCCTTAGTTTTGAAAAACATTCGTATTTACAAAAGTTCCAAAAAGTTTCAAAATTCCCCAAAAATATATTTTAAAAACCCTAACGTAAGCTGACAGAACTCGGCCAGAGTTCGGCCAGAGTTCGGTTAGTGGCCGTTTTGTTTTTGAATTCCTTGAGCTTGGCCTCCTGCAGTTGCGGATTTGACCGAATTTGCTCATCGAGTTCTGCCCGAATTGCCCGAATTCTGCCAGAATTTGTCTTTGGAACTCCTATAAATAGAGAAGGTTTTTGATCATTTTAACTCACTCATTCACTTTCAATCTTCTCTCTACTTAAAGCTTTCAGTCTTCCAAAGAGTTTTTTCTCGAGCTTTAATTTTTAGATCCCAAGCCAGTTACAATCCTCTAGTCGATTTGCCAGTGCGGTGCGGTCTAGAAATTTCTGAGTGATTGTAATCAGAAGGCTTGATAGAAGAATACCTCTTCACAATTGAAGTTGGACGAGTTCTTCTTATCAAATCTCGCGTTGTAGAAGTTACAAGGACTTCGTAAGAAAACTTACGGTTTTGCTAATAGTAGATTCAACTAGTAGCAAGTTCTACCGACTGGACTAGTCCTCAATAGAGGGAAACCAGTATACACGCCGTCTTTGCGTTTGCTTTCTTATCTCTGACTTTATATATTTAGTTATGATTATTATTCTGTGATCTTGCTGCTAACAATTTTTAATTAGTATTATTATGCTGCCAACTCTATTCACCCCCCCTCTAGAGTATTCTGCTTTACGATTTCGTTCCTACATGTATGACATATGTGGACGAAGGCTAATATGTAGGACAGTATGATGAGTCTAAAGGGGATACAGGACTTGTGTGCCACTGATACATGTTTGTATCAGAGCTGCAGGACATGCCTAATAGCAGGGCAGATAAGATCTGAACCAATGCAGTAATTAATTTGAAGTGCAGACAGGGTAATAAAATGCAGGTAATTAGTGTAGGACATGCAAGTTTAGAATCCAAGGCAATGGTTAAAATTTGAATGTGAGGTGCAGTGGTGAAATGCTAGTAAGTGTATGTAAATGTAATGTATAGATATCTAAATGTGAAGGCTAACCCCTGTATGCAGTAAATGAGTGTTGCATAGCAGGGTGAGTGTGCAGTCAGTGAACCAGTGATGCATTTGGTTCCTAAGGTGGATGAAGGTGTTGCAGATAATGTGGATAGTACAAATGGGTTCAGTGTTAAAAGGGATGTGCAACATGTAATAAAAGGAATACAGACAGTGTACTGTAGTGTAATGAATGTATATGCATGCAGTGATGAGCTTGATGCACAGTATGACATGTGCAGTGGCTAACACAGCACGAAATGGCCATGGCTCATAGCCCCAAGCATGGATCAATGCTCAGTCACCTGCCTAGCCCATAGAGTGATTAGGATACGAATCAAATGTGTAATAGTGGAGATTGGGACCTTGAGCAACAAGGCATCAATGAACAGTGGCAAAACCCAGGCCTATCCTCCCTTGGCTCAATTTAACACCTCTAAACTTCTCAAATTCCCATAGAAACACACACAACCCACAGAACATATACAACAATACTATATAATTACATTTGAAATTCGAGATCAAACCCTATACGACATTTCATCGAACACTTGAAATACGTATCCGATACAAAACGATACGCCCATGATACGTACCTCAAATGGACTCAAACTTGACCCAAATCATTCCTAGAGCTAGGGAGTCCTAAATGGATGCATCTACATTAAAGAAATCTGAAATTAAAAGGTTTAGAGGGCTCTTACCAATTGGGAGTTGAAATCCCAATAAAAATCTCTAATCTATCCTCCCACCAAGCTTCAATGGTCAAATTACTCCAAATCCTTCCCAGCTAGCCAATAGGCTTCCTATCTTCATGAGAAAGAGATTGCAATTGGTTTGAGTGACTTTGGACTTGATTTGGGAGATGGAGGAATTTGGGGAAGAACACCAAAAGTAGGGTTAGGGTTTCAATGAAAGGGGGAAGAAGGGGCTAATGATGACTTAAATAGTAGGGTGGGGCTGTTGTGGCTGCTATGGCCGGCCACCATGGTTTGGGCTACGGTTTCATTGGTTAAATTAGGCTAAAGTCTCTCCTAGTGTCAACTAAAAGGCCTTTTCAGGAGAAGGGCCCAAGTGGCTTATTAATTCAAGTCACAACTCATCTCTATTAGTCATTCTAAGATAACTAGAGTCCAACTAACTAGTCTAAGTCCATTAGTTAGGTCCCAAGGATCATGGTTAGTCTCTAGGCAAAGTAGTTCTAAGGTTTCACTAGCAAATGACAAAATAACAATACATTAAATAAAATAATAATAATAACAAAATTCCATAATTGCCAAAATATTCTTATTCTAGAGAGTAGTAGTGACACCTGATCTAGCATGCGGCAAAAATAGCCTAGACACTGCTGCTGCATTTCATCCAATCGCCCCGTCACTTGATCTTCGCAATAAACCTTCTGGATGGCTCGACGAGTTCTTGCTCGACGTTTGTCCCCAGCATGTAGACAGAGAAGTCATAAATAATCTCATTCAGGAAGGTAGTCACGAAAACTGCACAAGAGCAAAAAATAGAAGTCTAAGACTTGTGTTTAGTAAAGACAAGCATCCGCGCAGGTACTACGAGATAACACTGTGCCTCAGCAAGTTATCTTCCGCACAGGTATCACTAAGTAGCACTACGCTTCTACAAGTGAGCTTCTCGCGCAGATACTACCCAGTAGAGCTGCGTTTCAATGATAGAGCATCCGTGCAGGTACTGTATCCTGCGCGTCAGCAAGAACCTCAGCACATCTTACAGTTATTACTTTGTTAAAAGCAGCAACCAGGTGCATCAGTTGAACAATGCTTCAGCACATCTACAAACACTCATCCAAAGAACGAGTGACCATGCGCATTAGCAGGAAAAGTTTTAGCACATCTACGAGACGATACTCCGAGGAGTGACCGCTTATGTGCATCAGCAGAGCAGGGAGTCAAAGTTTATTACCTGCAACAAGCGGTCGCATGTCGCTATGAACAACCACACCAACATTCGGTAAGTCATCAAGATCACCGGCCTTAGAAGCATGCTGCTTTCCTTTAGCCGTCTTGGAGCTCACTACGGGAGCTTTCGGAATTCTTGATTTCTTGGGAGCCATGGCGGAAAATTTTAGGGTTTAAAAGAAGAAGAAGACTCTGACAAAAAGCTTCTGTGGAAGGTAGGTGAAAGCAAAAAAGTTTTTCTCTCTCCCCAACAACCCTTACTTATAGGGTGCAGCCACGTTAGAGAAAGAAGACGAATCGCTTCGTGATCGAGGAAACTCTTCGAACAACGTGGGGCCGAAAAGTTGGGATCATGATGACCGTTCCCTAAAACGAGAAATTAAGATAAATTTAATGAAGTGACAGCTCAAGGCATTTAATGCTGAAGCCTAAGTGTGACTACAGCCTGTTAGTAGGCACGTCGAGCATTTGCTCGAAAAGGACATGTATCATACTTCTGTTCAAAGTATTTCGAGCTTGATTCAAGTTCGAAACACTCTGAATGGGATCTTGTAGAAGCATAAAAATGCGTAGATATATCAAAAGCGCATGTAGTGTTCTCGACTACACAAAGCTTCATAAAAGCACAGGTACCAGGAAAGCACAAACAAAAGATCAGAAACCACTAAAAAGCTCTTTATTAAATCATGCCTACAAGGATCTATTACAGATTCATCATGATTACAATAAAAGAGCTTTGCCTACAAGGATCTATTACAGATTCAGCATGAAAAGAACTAAGGCATCTAAAGATCTACAAGAGGGTTAATTTTCACAGGCGCCATACAAGAGGGTTAATCTTCACAGACCGCGCCCCCTAGATGCATAGCACTGTGAGAGCGAGCCACTTCCTGAAGCAGCTATTGGCCCGAGCGAGAACTCAGTCCACATCATAATCCGTGCCACCGTCATTGAGCAGGGAAGAGCACAACTTGTGGCTCTTCGAATTGGAAACCAATTCAAATTCGAAAGCTTGGATCTCGAAGACCTCTAAGATGTTGTTCAGGTTCGAACTCCTCAAATGCATCCCGAAACTCAGCAGTTCTTCTACAAAGGCACAGCTTCTTTGAACGAAAGGATCCACAACCATCAGTCGACTTGTGCAAGGCCAATTGTCATTTGAAACTAAGTCAGGATCGAGCATAACGTTTGGAATGCTAAGAAAGGAAGACGACTCTTCAGAAAAACTCCCCTTTATAGGGTGAGTGTGGTCCAACCAACATGCCACGTGGCCGTCAGTCAAAGATGCCCAGATTAATGGGATGAACCTAGAACTCAGCACAACGAACTTCATTTAATAAGTTCATTCCACTGAGTCCTAGGCCACTAACTTCTCGAATTTCCCCAAATAACGGCGGCAATTAAAGAGGAGAACGACCGACTCGGCCATCAAAAAGTAGTCATTAAATGCTCTTAAAAGTCTTCGACAAAAACTAGCTCCTTCAACTCAGAAGCGCAGCCAGGTACCTTCGACCCAGAAGTGCAAATAGCTCATTTCTTCACATAGAGCCCTCACTTCAGTCTAAAAAGTGCAGAACCTTCAAACCCAAAAGCTCTGCGCCCTCGCTTTAACTGAGAAGCCCATAGCCCTCGCTGTAACCAAAAGCTCGGCCCATTCAACGGCCCCGTCATCTGATACTTTGGTGACCCAGTTGCCCAAAGCACAAGTATACTCGTCGCCCTATGGCACAGTGACTCCAAAGCACAAGTCTACTCGTCGACCTAAGGCACAGTGACTCCAAAGCACAAGTCTACACCGATGGCCCTCTAAGATAAGACAAAATCCACTTCGAGGATAGGAACAGAATATGCTCAGGTTCATCCGATCAATAAATAAGCACACGCTATGTGTCGTTTATTCAGTTATGTTGATAACTTCTTCCAAAATCTCGATAGAAGAGAATCCCAGTGCCTGCCACGTGTCAGCTCAGTAGCAGCCTTCACTGTGCCACTTCAATGATTCTTCGATATCTCTATGTGCAGCATTTCTGCACAATCCTTATACACATTGCATATGTGCTTCCCCCTATAAATAGAAGGAGTTTTCCTTCGATAAAGGGGCTTCGAAATTTTCAACTTCGGTATCCTTTTGATTGATAACTCTAGAGTTTCAATCACCAGCACCAGAAAGCCAAAGCAATTTCAACTCGTCGTTAGATCGTCAACGGAGTAAAGGAGCCGCTGTAGTGCTCGATCTCCAGCGCCACACTTTTCCAGAAATTTTGTACTTAGATCTCCTGTTTAGGAATCAATTTTACTCTTTTTACGTTTAAAATACAAAAGTTCGTATAACATTTTGTCATGGCAAACAGGGCTCAAGGGCACAAAGTAGCACTTTTTGGCGTACTTTGCACTTAGCACGTCAGCATCGGTGCATGGCGGTTTGTGCGCTATTGATCGCGAGTCGCATGTGCAGGCACATGGGCAGGAGCATGCGCAGGGGTATGCGCGAACTAAGCGCAGCTATGCGCGTATACGCGTTTATACGTATGCACACATGCGCTGCTGCAGGGCTGCATTGCTGTATTGTTGTGTTGTTATGCTGTTGTACTAATACACAATTACAATAATGCACATATGTGCTGCTGCACAGCTACACACAAGCGCACGGGCTGACGGGCTGAGTGGACGCAAGGGCGCAGGTGGCAGATGATGTGGCTAATTGGAAGACTTGAACAGTTATGGAAAGATTGAGTCAATTATTCATATCCATCTTTTGTGGGATTTGAATTTAATTCATTCAAAATTTTCCAATATTTGCTCCTATCTTTTCGCAATCAGTTACGGCCAGCATTAGAGATTCGGATTTTGGTCCAACTCTATAAATACTCTCTTCGTGCCTTTATTGAGTAGAACTCAGAAATTAATGGACGAAAAGAGTTGAGCAGCCACTGCCATTGGAGTCCCCAGAGTTCAAGGAGTTCATTAAAGGAGGTGACAACGAGCGTTCAAAAGTTTTTTCGAACAGCGATGGTGGGCCGAACTACAAGGTCGCTGCTCGCGTGGGCCAGGTAGCGTGCCCTTAGGTTGTAGGGAAATAAAATGGAGAGAAGAATGTAAAGGAAAGAAAAGGAATGGTTGTGGCATGTTAAGGTGACAAGGAAGGAGGGATTTGATTTAAATTAGTTTGTATGAGGAAAAATATATTTGGATCTAATGTTGGTCTAAGGAAAAGAGGCTTTCACACACACACACACACACACACACACCACACACACACATATATATATATATATATAATATATATATATAATATTATACTCCCTCCGCTTTATTCTTATCAAGGCGCAAAAATGTCGAAGCCTTTACAAGTAAGTACAAAAGAAAACAGAAACAGAACATAAAGAAGGCATCCTTCTACTCCTCGGTCAGTCCGTCAAGAGATGATGGATTGCCAGAAGGCCTCTTGACCGTGATTGCAGTGTCTGCTGACTTTGTGAGTCTGTCGGAGGGCCTTCCGGATAAGTTGATTAGATGAATATTGATGACTCTCGTATCTGAATTTGTTGCGGTTCTTTCACATGACCCACATGATGGCAGCTGCAACGATCTGGTGACCGTCATAGGTGTTACTCCAAATGGATAGGAGATCGTTGAAGCACCCACCGACCTGGACTTGTCTGCAACGGTGTGAGAGAGCGGTCCAAACGCTTGTAGACAAGTCTCCGAAAAACAATATGTGGTCAACCTTTTCAGATTGTCTCGCAGTGCAACAGTGACACGCCGATGCCAAACTGAAGCCAATGGTATTGAGAGCATCGTCAGTGGGGAGCTATATATTATATATATATATATATATATATATATATATATAGGTTATCCTCGGTTAAACTTAGGTTACCTTATCCAACTATTGTTAGTATTAGCAGCAATCAAAGTGGCTAAGAGCCACTAATAATTTCAGAGTCTACAGGTATGAATATATAATAAATAATAATTATAATGATATTGTTAAACTGAAATGGGGGGTTTACATCCTTCCCTATTTAAAAGAATTCGTCCCGAAATTAAGATATTGGCACGAATCGAAGGACAAGAATAACCGGATACATTGGGTGTTGGTATACCTATCTTATTTCTAGCACTAAGTTTTAAATTGCCTTTAGAACTCATAATTGCTTTCACAATTTGCTACTAGGCACTTATATCATTATGAACAAATTAAAAGGAAAAAAAGAAAAACCAACAAATAAGTAGTCATGACCCATGCCAACAAATCATTCCCTAGGAAAAAAAAAAGGATGGAAGCAAATGATCTGATTTTTTTACAGGGTTAGCTGGTTAATATGAGGGGATTATTCGGTTTAGCTGGGCCTCCGTGGAGCTTAACTGAGAGCTCACGGTATTAGACACGTACGTGTCTAATTCTGAAAGAGTTGTTCGGCTGGTGAAACATTCGTAGATGATGTTATATCAATATTATCATGGTTATAGTTCACCAACATGCTAGTTCTTTTTATGAAGCACTAACAATGAGGAGCAATTGTGACAGGAATGGCAATTCAAAAAATTTAATACCCAAGTCTTCCATTATTTCTGTTTCCATTCCATGACCCGTCTACTTCAAATCAAAGAGACTTGCTTGGACTTGGTGTTGGTTTTTCCAATAAACTAAGAATCTTGACTTGGTTTTTGACCCACGACTTCCTTTTTTTTTTTTCCTGGATTGGGAAAGGGGTCGGACTGGTGGAGGTAGTGAGGAGGCTAATTGATTAGACTTCCTTTTCTTCTATGTGTATGTATAACTCAAAATAATCCTTCAACACATGTACCCTACACGTACGGGTCGGGGCACAAGGGGCCACGGCTAGGGTTGAGCATTCGTGTTTTATTCGGTTTAAACCGAACCGAATAATCCAAAATCGAATTGGACCGAAACCGAATAAGCAAAATCGAAACCGAACCGAGTTGGCCCAAAACCGAATTAAACCGAACCGAATTAAATCGGTTCGATTTTCGGTTCATTCGGTTTATTCATATTTTTTTTGATTTTTTTGAGTTTTTTTTGTTAATATATATACTAAGTATACATAGAAATATTTAGTATATACCTATATATTTTAGTATACCTATATATATTAATACTTATATATACAGTACACCACACATATAAATTAATTAAGAGGTTCGGTTTCCGAATCAATTATCGTTAGGAGAAATGTCTATATAAGCATGGGTTGGCTGGATGGGCTATATACAAGATAACCTTCATCCTGTTCTAAGCTTCCTATGAATTCCTTTTTGATCCCTTGTGTTCTTTACCTCCTGTTTTTCTTTTCACTATTTACATTGGCACTTCATTTTTCTCTTGCAGGCGAAATCTTGGATCACCAAAGCTTCAAATAATCCTTCTTCAGTTTGGAAAAGGGACAAGCGTCCAGGTTAGAGAGCCTAGCTTGCAATATTTTTTTGTATCTTATGGTAAATACAACAAATTTTACTATAAGTAGTGGTACAAAGTTGATGTTTCCTGTTTCCTTGGCAAGCCAATTTCTTGGTCTTTTTATTTTTAACAGTTGACATTGTTGGAGCTTTTCCTTGAACATGTAGAGAGAGCTTGCTCTCAACAAATGTCTAGTATTATTCAGTCCCACATTGGAAAAGCACCATGAGTTGTACCTCAATATATACTTGTATGTAGTTGAGATGTGCACTGGGGTGGTGACCCTAAGGAAGGAACCATGTGGGTGATTTTACTAGGAGGTAAGGTTAAGACTCCATGGCAAAGCATTTATGCTTTTTGCTCTTGGAAATTAATTTTCATTTCCATTGGAGCTAAGCCCTTAGCGACTCTGACTCAGACTCGGACTCATGAGGCGTTTTGATGGCGCACTTAGCACG
>JANAVB010024409.1:0-35236 GCA_029216955.1 Iris pallida | reverse complement strand
TTTACACCTGTTGGCTGCATGATAGTCAAAGGCGCGCCTCAGAGCAAGGCACAACATATGCTTTTACAACCTTAATATGCTTTTACACCCTGTTGGCTGCATGATAGTCAAAGGCGCGCCTCTGAGCAAGGCACAACATATGCGCCTCGCACTTCATTAGGCGAGGCACATTTTTCCGGGCGCACCCAAGGTGCACCTTAGGTGCCCCTTTCAGCAAGGTGCAACAAAGAAAAGGCGCGCCTTATGTATTTATTGTTTTTTACAAAAAAAATGAGACGGGGACATAGCCCTTACCTCATTCAAGTGGTAGGGAGGTAGCCCTTTCCACGGTTGTCAATGTTGGCTACAGTTAAACTTGAATTTTTTTATATACTAAAAGTGTTGTAGGAAAAATATAAATTCTTGTTAGTTTTGTTGAGTGTTATTGTTGCTATGCTAGTTCACTTGGTTATGTTAACATGTTTTTGTTGGTTTTAATATGTTATTTGGTTTTATTTCTTACGTTACTAATTTATTTATGTATATGTTTATTTTTTATTTTGCGCCTCACTTCACTCGGGCGTGCGCCTCGAGTGCGCCTTGCGCCTCGGGCGATATGGAACTTTTGCGCCTCGAGTGCGCCTTGCGCCTTTGACTACCTTGGTTGGCTGGTATTTTTCGTTCAATTTTCTCTGCCAAATTGATTGGGAAAGAGACTATGCT
Source organism: Iris pallida (assembly GCA_029216955.1). Classification (NCBI taxonomy): domain Eukaryota; kingdom Viridiplantae; phylum Streptophyta; class Magnoliopsida; order Asparagales; family Iridaceae; genus Iris; species Iris pallida. Next base: position 34,534 of record JANAVB010024409.1, on the reverse strand, counting down.
TCTAGTAAGATTAATCTGTTACCTTGCAACAGCTGATGACAATTTTCTGTTATTATTATTTGTCTAATTTTAAGGCACCATGAAAAAATGTTTGAACCCTGCATCTTGCATCTCATGTGAAACAAGTTTATATCCGTAGAAATATCCGTAGAATCCTGTTAGCTACTTCAATGTTAAGCCGTTAAGGTTGTTTTTTCTCGCTTATTTTGCATGTTTTCCTGTCGTTTTTGTTGTTGGCGCTGTACCTCTAGTAATTTTATTGTGGAGTTATAGCCCCTCTGCTTGTTCACTTTTATAATTTGTTTAGCAGAGTGATGTTCTAAAACCATCTAAAGTGCTAGGCCAAACTAGTTGTGCCTTCTTTTGAATAGTTCTCCATTAAGCTAATTTGTAATACTCTCAACCTCCCTTGACCAATTTTTCCTCTTTAATTCATTGTTTGTCAGTAATATAGCATCCGAGCTGGTTGGATGCGACTATATCTCTGTTGCAGAGCCTCAGTCACTTTGTGTATCCTGCATTTATTAAGCTTCTGAATCTATCGTGCCTTGAGCTAAGTCTCAGCACTCACAGCTTGTTTTTGTTATAGATGTCTTAGTAACTTTATCCAATGAAAGTGCTACCATACAGTTCTTTTGAACTTATGTCGTCATAGTGGGAAGGTTCAAAGTTTACCGAGTTTCTGGATGACTAGGCTTGTACTTAATCATCAAAAGCAGTATAGCTGTCATGATAGTGTTTTAATAATCTTTACCATGGCAAAATGTTTTTCCTCTTGGTATTTCCTGTTTCAAAAAGTATGCCACTGGACATGGATATATACATATATTCTAAAGTATATATTCTAAAGTGCAATTCTCTTTGAATATTCTTTACAGGGTTGGAAGGCAGGTGGTAATATTCCCTCCTTCATGGTCAAGGTTGAGAGTGCCAAGCACATTGACTTCTCTTTAACGAGTCCTCTTGGTGGTGGTCGTCCTGGCAGAGTCAAGCGAAAGAATCAGAAGGCTGCAGCTAAGAAGGCAGCTGGTGGTGGGATGATGGAGGATGAAGATTAAGCTTTTAGCAACCCAACTGAGACTTGTGTGGCTCTTCCAACAATGGCTAGTTATGTGTTATGTTTAGACTCGATTTAAGTTATTTTGCTAGCTAGACATCTGTCTTGAAATTTCAGTAAGAGATTGCATGTCTGTCTTGAAATTTCAGTAAGAGAGCTTTCTTTGTCATCTTTGAACCATTTTTTGATGGATATTTTTGATGAATCTAGTTCCTTTTGATATATTTGGTTTTGTTATTTGGTTTGAATCCGATTAGAAATAAATGAGTGCTCCAAGATATATATATCATTGTGATTTTATTGCCATGAGGGCCAAATGAGGGATTATTGTTGTGTCCTTTTTCATGCTGTGTTTGCTACCGTTCTATGTTTTTTATTTGTATACCTGCACAATTGTTTTCAATTTTTAGTCGACTTTGGTACACTATCTAACTTTTCATAGTTTCTGGAGATGCTCTATTTCTTACCGTGACCTAATCTGTTCCGACCGGGATCAACTGGCTAGCAGACCCAATTGGTTGTTAACAGGATCAATATTGAATGCCGTCAGACGAAGTTATGACCATTTTAGGCCTCGTTTGGTTTGCGGTAAGGAAGCCATTTTAAAAATTATAAGAAAAAAATAAATTCTGTTGTAACTCATATGTCTCTACACCTTCATCTTCTTGTAACCTACAACCTTTGGCCCTTCATTTCTTCATAACCCCACCTCTCTCCTATATATAAAGAGGTAGAATAGCTTGTAAATGTACACTTGAGTGATTGATAATACGAGAAAGCTTCGTCCGTGTGTTTGAGCTTTTGCTTACGACACGTTATCAGCACTTTGCTCGTGCAACGCCGGAGATCCGACGTACTGCTCGCCTCGACGTCCGCCGACCGTTGTCCCGTGCGCACCCCGTCGCTCGTCGTCGATCCCGCGTATCCGCAATCGTTCTCTCACTTCCTTCCACCGTACGGTAAGAAAGGTAATTTTTTTTAACAACATGTTCAGGAGTTGAGATGCTGGTAGTTATAGGCATGTGAAATTCCTATTTTTGGACGCCGAGAAGTTTAGATGCTGATAGTAGACGCTGATAGTTGATAGTTGTTAGTTTACTTCAAATACTTAAAAAAATTCATATAACAACTATCAGCATGATTATTGCATGATTTTTTTTTGAAAAATATGTGTTGCACGGTATGAAATTTTTTCAGCACCAAATTTTGAAAAATATTTTGTTCCAACTAACAACTATCAGCATAACCAGATACTGATAAAGTGAGATTTCTATATGAAAACAAGACCTACTTTAAAGTAGATTAATTGCCATACTAGTGCTGAAAAATCCCATTGCACCTCACATTGTATATCACATTGCTGTTCAGTTGCTTATGAATGGCACTGCCTTCTACTGGTTATTTTTAAAGATTTCACATAATTCTTACGATATCCTTTTTTTTGTTCTCACGGTTTTAGTGGTTCCTAGTCTTTAGGACATTATATGCACATATGTTGTTCTGGCTGCACGTAGGACTGCATGTCGTTTGATTTTGTCGATCGAGTTTCCTTTTTAGTTAAGACATTGGACTAGGAAGAGGGTAGATGGTCAGATTTTTATGTTTCCAAAATCACTGTCTGCTTTATTTCTTAAGTCCTTGTCTCAATATGTTTAATGTTAAAATTGGTATTTACTTTCATTCTTTTCAGCATCATTAAGAATGTATTAATTTAAATATCTTCTAATGGTAGAAAATGAAGCTTAATGTTTTATAAACTACCCATATACGTTTTTTCCCATTATTTGCAGTATTTTTTTATGTGTTACAATTTCTCAAGCTGCTTATTGAATGGTTTCAAGTCTCTTAAGAAAAAAAGGAAAAAGTATAAGTGCATATTGCTGCTCATATGTATTTGAGTAATCATTGTAACAGATGAATAATAAAAATTGTATTTTTTTCGCTATTTTTTGGCGTCGCTTCATTAGACGTCGGAAAAATAGTTGACATTTTTTTGGTGCCGCTTGCTTAGGCACCAATTCTTTTGTGTGTTGTTGCTTGCTTATGTTGTACATTTTTTTTTTGCGTAATTACGAAAAAAACAAACTTGAAAAATTTGAAAAATGGTTTTGGCTACATAAACAAATTCTGGCACCGCCAAATTTGGGCCTCCCAAAAATAACATTTTTGGTTAATAATTTTCAAAGGCAACGCTCATTTTGAGCACGCACTAAATTGTCACCTATTTTGCACAGTTCGCAATAGCGTGAATTTCTTGAAAAATCTTATTTATTCTTACATTTGACAAAAATTTTACGAAGTCTCTCCGAATAGGCTCACCTATTTGGGTATGATGTCAGAAAGAACTTGGGGCTTGGTTCTTAAGAGGTCCCCGGTGACCCATCCTCCCTCATTTTTCGCCTGGTCATATTCACGTAGAGCTACTGAAAGGGGTTGACCGAATATTATTTTTTGCTCAAATTGTATTTATAATTATGCATTTTGCAAGAAACTTATTGACCTCTCTATATCGGCCCGTCGATCGATATAAGATAATTTTAAACAAAAATCGTTTTTTCAAAACCGTTGTTTTTATTTACGATTGTTTGTTGTTGCTTATACAAACCAAATCCATATAAACCTGTCGTTTTATATGTTGACTGATCAAGATTTTTTCTCCTGTTGTAGAAAAAATGTCGATCAAGATTGATTTTCCAATCCTTGAAGCCTCTGGCAAGAACTACTTGGACTGGACGCAAGACATCCAGAACCATCTAGATGCGCAGGGCCTCTTGGACGTCATCTATAACGAGAAGAGCGTGAAGTGGAAGTCACTCGCTCAATGAACGCCAAAGCGATGATTCTATTCCGCAGGCATTTATCTGACGCCATGAAGGCGAAGTTCATTGAAATCTCCTCGCCAAAGACGCTATGGGACTCTCTGAAAGAGCGCTTCGACCACCAGAAGACCATATGGCTACCTGAAGCACACCATGACTGGTTGAACCTGCGCTTCCAAGACTTCAAAAGTGTAACTGATTACAACAATGAAGTCTGCAGGATTCGATCACTTCTCCAATACTGCGGTGAGATATTAACCGACAGTGATCTATTGGAGAAAACATACACCACATTTTCTTCAACTGACAACTTGCTCCAAAAGCAATACCGTCAGTCTAAGTTCACCAAGTTTCCCGAGCTCATCACCCAGCTTTTACTAGACGAGAAGAACAGTCTCATTTTAATGAGAAACAACAATTCTCGTCCTGCTGGAACAAAGGCAATTCCAATGCCTGATGCAAACGCTCTCCGTGGACCAAATCCACGGTGGAAACGAGACAAGGGCCAGTCGTCCCAGCCAAGGAACAGAGGCGAGTTTAAGTCTCACCACCCAAAGCGAGGTTCTAACAAGAACTAATGACCTTTGACTCCTAGGCAGTCTCATGGTAAGAACCAACGGGCCAGTCGTCCCAAAGCGAGAGTGGAAGGCCAAGCGCCTACTCTTTGCTACAAATGTGGTGCTTATGGTCATATGCAACGGACTTGCAGGGCGACCCCCCAAGAAGTTAATAACTATCACAAGGGGCGCCGGGCCGAAGCAAATCTGGTCAACGAGTGTGAAAATCTAAATCTTGAGACCCCCGATTTTGTAGCAGAAATGGAAGAATGAATCTCCATTTTCTCTATATTTGATTTAAGTCATGAAACTTTTGGTGGTTTGTATTTTCTGTTTTCTCGATAAATTAAAGTTCTATTTCGAGCACTTTCCTCAAACGTGTGACAAACTTTAATTTTTCTTTACTTATAGGCATGGACCACGGGGCAGTGGATTGTCTGGTTGATAGTGGAACGACTCACACTATCTTGAGAGATAAATCATACTTTATCTCCTATACGCCTAAAGTAACCTCAGTGACAACCATTTCGGGACCCTCAACCCTTGTTCAAGGTTTTGGCAAAGCCCGTTTTTCGTTGTCCAATGGTACTCCCGTTGAAGTATCAGAGGCCTTATATTCTCCAAGGTCCAGTCGTACCTTACTGAGTTTTAAGGATATTCGAGAAAACGGATTTCATGTTGAAACTGCTCGAGAATATGGCTTCGAGTATCTTTTCATTACCTCCACTCAGTACGGCCAAAAGCGTATCTTGGAGAAGTTGAAATGTCTTTCAAGTGGTTTGTATCTCACTACGATACAACACATCGAGAGTAATCTCATCATTCGCCGAGCGCCAGTTGATGAGAGGACTTTTATGCTATGGCATGACCGACTGGGTCATCCGGGTCAAAGTACGATGCTTCGCACTATGAATGCATCACATGGGCATCCTCTTGGAGGAAAGAATTTCGTTATAAATCCGAAAAGCCTATGCCAAGCTTGCTCGATTGGGAAGACGAATCTCAAGCCACTCCATGTGAAACCTACGAGATTGGTTTTCCAATTCCTTGAGAGAATTCATGGAGATATTTGTGGACCAATCCAAACCAACATGCGGACCATTTAAATACTTCATGGTTTTGGTTGATGCATCGACTAGATGGTCACACGTAGTGTTGTTGTCCACCCGAAATGCAGCGTTTCCTAAACTCCTCGCCCAGATCATTAAGTTAAGGGCTCACCATCCGGATTATCCGATAAAGTCTATTAGACTTGATAATGCTGCAGAGTTTACATCGAAGACTTTCGATGACTATTGCATGACTTTGGGAATAAATTTGAACATCCTGTTGCGTATGTTCATACCCAAAATGGCCTAGCGGAAGCTTTTATAAAGCGACTGCAAGTGATAGCGAGGACCTTGGTTATGCGTACCTAACTCCCACTATCTGCATGGGGCTATGCAATTTTGCACGCTGCAAATTTGGTCCGTCTGAGGCCCATGGCCACCCAACCACTTTCCGCGTACCAGCTGGTTACTGGATGTGAGCCTGATATCTCACATTTACGCGTGTTTGGGTGCTTAGTCAATGTTCCAATTGAGCCGATAAGGCGTTCAAAATTTGGACCTCAGAAGCGACGGGGAATATATGTCGGTTATAACTCCCCGTCCATTATTCGCTATTTAGAGCCCTTGACAGGCGATCTCTTTACCGCGAGACACGCGGATTGTGACTTTGATGAGGCAACCTTCCCGTCGTTAGGGAGAGAAATGCACGCTAACGTTGATGAGGAACGACGTGAATTAGCGTGGCATGTGCCCGCTTTTGCTCATCATGATCCCCCCTCTGCACATAGTGATAAGGAAGTGCAGAGGATTCTAGGTCTGCAAGATATTGCAAATCAAATGCCAGACGCATTTAGCGACCTAACAAAAGTCACGAGATCAATTATACCTGCTGCAAATGTGCCTGCAAGGATAGACGTCCCTGAGAGACGCCATGTTCCTGTGAAACATGTTGCTCCGGTCGAACCCGCCGAGCAAAGGACGCTGCCATCGGCCGTCCAGTCCGCCGCTATTCCCAAGAAGAAGGGAAGACCGGTTGGTTCCAAAGATGTTCTGCCCCGGAAGCGGAGAAATCTTGTTAAAAGCGTTTTGCCACATGAGATCATTAAGGATCACGGTGATGTATTAGAAGAATGCGTTCCAGATGAAACGCCTATTCCTAATCATGCCGATAACCTCGAAATATCCGTCGAGTATGCTAGCTTAGACGATATTTTGAAGCGAAACGAAACTGTCATCGATGATGTGTTCATATACTCAGTGGCCACTGACATTATGAACAATGATGACATGGAACCTCGTAGTGTTGCCGAGTGTCAACGACGAACGGACTGGTCACAATGGAAACAAGCAATCCAGGCTGAACTAGACTCCTTAGCGAAAAGAAGCGTGTTTGGACCTGTTGCTCCAACACCACCCAATGTTAAACCAGTTGGTCACAAATGGGTTTTCCTAAGGAAGCGTAATGAGAGAAATGAGATTGTGCGATACAAGGCTCGCCTTGTGGCGCAAGGCTTCTCACAACGCCCTGGAATTGATTACGAGGAGACGTATTCTTCCGTAATGGACGTCATAACGTTCCGCTACTTAATCAGTTTAGTAGTTTTCGAAAAACTGAATATGCAGCTCATGGATGTGGTCACAGCCTATCTCTACGGGGATCTAGACACAGAGATATATATGAAAGTCCCTGAAGGACTAAAGATGCCTGAATCAAGTAGTTCCCGACCATGAAACGCGTTATCAATAAGATTGAGGCGTTCGCTATATGGATTGAAACAATCCGGGCGAATGTGGTATAACCGCCTAAGCGAATACTTGATCGGTTTGGGATACGTTAATAACGAACTTTGCCCATGCGTGTTCATAAAGAAATCCACTTCAGGATACGCAATCATCGCGGTCTATGTAGATGACATGAATCTCATAGGAACCGAAAAAGACTTGTCAGAAACTGCTGATATCCTGAAGAGGGAATTCGAGATGAAGGATCTTGGGAAGACACGGTTTTGCCTCGGCCTGCAGATCGAGCACCGTAAAGATGGAATTCTTGTCCATCAAGCGAACTACACCCAAAAGGTGTTGAGACGCTTTAGTCATTTTGACGTTAAGCCGTCCGCTACCCCTATGGTCGTCCGCTCTCTAGACATTACTAAGGACCCATTTCGTCCAAAGGAGGACGACGAAGAGATATTGAGTCCTGAGTGCTCTTATCTGGGTGCAATAGACGCTTTATTGTACTTGGCCCAATGTACTAGACCGGACATCTCGTTTGCTGTGAATTGTCTAGCTCGACACAGCACCGCGCCAACACGCCGCCATTGGAATGGCATAAAAGACATTTTTCGCTACCTTAAGGGTACTACGGACTTGGGCTTGTTCTATCCCTACGCAGTTTTGAGTGAGTCCAACGCTCTTGGCACTCGAAGCAACGCGACCCTTGTTGGCTACGCCGATGCGACATACTTATCTGATCCGCACAAGGGGCGTTCCCAATCTGGTTATGTCTTTACCATTGGGAACACAGCAATTTCTTGGAGGTCTCGTAAACAGACCTTAGTGGCTACTTCAACGAACCACTCTGAGCTACTCGCGCTCTATGAGGCGACTAGAGAGTGTGTATGGCTTCGAGCTGTTATTGGCCATATTCGAAGTACATGTGATCTTCCATATGACCCAGATGAACCTGTTGTCGTCTATGAGGACAATACCGCTGTTATTGATCAAGCGAAACATGGTTACATCAAAGGGGATGCTACCAAGCATATATCGCCCAAGTTGTTCTTTACACATGAACAACAAGCGCTTCAGAAGATTGAAGTTCAACACATTGGATCGGAGAATAACCGTGCAGACTTGTTCACCAAGTCACTGCCAAAACACTCGTTCCAGAAACATGTCAGAGCGATTGGACTTAGGAAGCTTTCAGAGCTAGCCTAAGTGAAACATGTTTCCTGTACCCTGTTGTGTGCATGTGAGGGGGAGCGCCCCAACAAGCGCCTCCCAACGCCCTGTTGTGCTATATCCCGCACCCTGTTGAGTGCGAGTGAAAAGGGAAGCATCCTGATGTATGCTCGTGTACTCTTTTTCCCTTCAACCAAAGTTTTTTCCACTGGGTTTTCTTTGGCAAGGTTTTTAACGAGACACAGTTCAAATCCCTTATTCACTAAGGATTATTATAATCAGGGAGAGTATCCAGTTGTATACTTCTAAACCATCGTGTACTCTTTTGTCCTTCGATCAGCGGTTTTTCCCACTGGGTTTTCCCTGACAAGATTTTTGACGAGGCACCTTTGCAATGGTTAGTTTACCCCCATCACACTGACCTGTGTGTACTCTTTTGTCCTTCGACCAAAGTTTTTTCCTACTGGGTTTTATTTGGCAAGGTTTTGACGAGGCACAAGTAGATGGTCAAAATTGTAAGATACAAGCTACAGACAGACGAAGAAACTCAGAGGTGTTTACAAGCAGAATTTCTGGAGAGCCAATGGGGAGTGTTGTAACTCATATGTCTCTACACCTTCATCTTCTTGTAACCTACATGACCTTTGGCCCTTTATTTCTTCATAACCCCCAACCTCTCTTCCTATATAAAGAGAGGTTAGAATAGCTTGTAAATGTACACTTGAGTGATTGATAATATACGAGAAAGCTTCGTCTCCGTGTGTTTGAGCTTTTGCCTTACGACAAATTCTTTATAGTGGAAAAGTGAATCCTAGTTGGATTTTTATGAGAATTATTTTCCTTTCACATGCTTTTTTTTTAATATCCGCACAGGAAAGAATGACTATTCTGTCAACAAAAGAGGAAAAGTGAATCCTTAGTTGGATTTTTTATGAGAATCATTATCTTTTTCACATGTTTTTTTTTTTACATCTACACATAGGAAAGAAACGATAGTCAACCATTCTATTTAATTCAAAAATAGTTTAAATAATTAATAAACGAGTTTTAATTGTAGAAATTGATATTTTAAGTGCATATTAATTCCTAAAATTGATTTAGGACATATAAAAATACCAAATAATTTTAGAAAATTTTCTAAAAATCCCATAAACTAGTATAAGCTATTAGGGCCCTAATTGTCAATTTTACTTAATTCTATGGTCGGGATTTCAAATGATAAATCCTCAAAGTCTCTATACATTCATTTTCTTAGGCTTCATAGGACTTTAATTCTAAAAAAATTCTATAAGATTCTAAAATAAGTTATGTTATCTTCTATGATCGTACTAAGTCTCACAAGAGTGTTTCTAAGTTATAGTGAGTTTGGTTATTGACTTTTAATTCTATAGAGATGTTGTCTCAGTAACTATAATCTATTCAAAAATCTACCTAATTCTAGGAGTTGTTATGAAAGAGGCGTGCCTTTCGAAGGTGGTGAGCCATCCTGAAGGATATATTGATGCAGATTTGGCGGGAACATTGAGTCTAGGAAGTCAACTTCAGAATATTTGTTCACTTTTGTTTGAGGAGCTGTGTCTTGGCAGTTCAGATTGTTGAAGTGTGTTTCATGTCCACTACTGACGTCGAGTACATCGCAACGATCGAAGGCTGTAAGGAATTCCTACGAAAAAGGTTCTTGATGGAAATGGGGGTTGAACAAAGTATTTTTATTCTTCACCGTGATAGTTAGTGTCATCCATCCAGTAAAAAAAAATCCGAGTTTCCACTTAAAAGTCCAAGCACATCGATGTTTGTTATCATTGGATTCACGACGTGTTTGAGAAGAATATGTTGAAGCTACAGAAGATCCATATTACAAGAATGGTTGAAATATTTGACAAAACTGTTAGCCAAAGACAAACACAAGGTCTATCGATATGTAGTCGATATGGTCTTCTTCTCATCAGTCGTGAGTATGTTTACTGGGGATCCCTCCTTATGGGAGGATGCGCTATGCATGGTCAAACCCAATCATGCACGTTAGAAGATGAATAGCCTTTTTTGGGAGATGAAGTGAATCTTTGGATGATGAAAAGTCTTCCATGAAGAAGAATAAGTATTATATTTAATATGCCTTGGAAAGATCAAGATGCTTGAGCCTATATAAGGGCTCCTTGCTAAACTTTAAGGTATCACTTCAAGCAATTGAATACCATTGAGTTGAGGTTCATCCAAGTGAAGCTATCCACTAAAGGTGACAAGGGTAAGATCGGAGTTGAGTTGAGGTTAGCTACTACGGATACAATTTGGCAACCACCAACAGAGGGAGTTATCAAGATTAATGTCGATGGGGCAACAAACTCTTCATCATTTGCTGCGACTGCGATCACAAGAGACTTCAATGGCAGCTTCTTGGCAACTAAGACAATGTTCTTTGACATATCCAACTATTCTGAACAAAGCCTAAAAATTGAGGCCATTCACTGTGGGATCATACTCGCCCGGAGTCTCAGTGCACAGGAGATTGCTATTGAAGGGGACTCCTTGATAGCGAACCAAATTTTCAAAGGTGACAACGACTCCATCCCATGGAAGCTTTCTTCTCTGATTCATTCCATCAAAAGCAAATTGCCTGCGGATCAATCTCTCCAATTCTTATTCACGAGGAGATTAGGGAATAAGGTGGCGCACATATTGGCAGGGTTCACACTTAAGAATAAACTTAGTAATTTCTTCTCTGCTTCTCCAAATTGTATTGTTCAGCAAATTGCTGAGGACTGCTCTGTCTGTTCCCAATGATTCATGCATTTAAGCAATAAAGCCATAAACTTTTCAAAAAAAGCATCCAATATTAAATTAATTTAATATCCCATATATATTACGAGAAGTTATATTTGACTTATTAGTATTGAATATAAAACATATTCTAGGCCTTATTTCTATTATATCTCATTCTATTTATACTAATGCCAAGATAATTAATTCAAATAGTTTAAATTAGTGCCAAGATAATTATTTATTTGGACATTTATCATTAAAATTTAATATCATTTATCTATATAAATGATATACAAATTTGATAATTTTTATGGCAAACTTCGTGCAAACAAATAATTAATAAAATAGTAAGCATGTGGTATTATTCTTATCTGAAAGCATGGAGTAGAACAACCGTGGTGTGATTATCTTAAAAAGAAAGAATATAACGATACAAAATCCTATTAGTACCTTTCCGGAGTATAGTTCTATCATGAATTCATGTGGTTCATTTCATCCATCATCTCAGCAACGTCGACGACACTGGATTGCTCCATCTTATTGTTAGTTTTCCTTTTTTGGTGATCCTAACTTGAAATTCGAGGGAGAAAGAATAAAACAGAAAGAGAGAAACAGAAAAGTGAGTGAACCAAACAGAATAAAACAACTAATTAGAGAAAGAGAGAAACAGAAAGTTAGTGATTGGATAAGATGGTGGGTTAGTTTTAGATAATTGGTGTATAAATGACATAATTATCCCTACATAATTATTATTTTAGATAGGAAAGTATATAAGCAAAATAATTATTCATACCCCTCCTATTTGGATTATATATATATATATATATATATATATATATATATATATATTATAGTATAGATGATATTTGTTTATTAATGCACATGATAAATGTTCCTACAATGGAAAGAAAAATAAAGAGTGTACTATGCAAATATGAATTTTAAAGGGTGCAGATGTAAGAAAAGATCAAATAAAGAACTACTGGAGAATAAGATGGGGGGCAATTTGGGAAGGAGAAATAGAAAGGGAATAGACAAATACAAAATACTTCCAAAATATTTTCCTAATATGGGCCTCATTCCTAGCCCTGTCCGCAGCTTATCAGTAACCGCTATTTTATCATTCATTCATTCTTCCCCTTTGCTCTTAATTATTCTTCCCATCCTGCCCCTACTCTCCCCAAACTCCTCCCTCTCTAGATCTCTCCTTCTCCTCTCCCTCTAGTCCTCTTGGAGATCTAGCTCCGGGTTATTTTCTCATGAATCGATAGCAATCGATCCAGAGTGAGTTCTTTACTACTTGTCTTTGATTGGCATCTCTAGAAACCCTAAAAGATTCAATCTTTATGCTAAATTTGGATTAAATTTTCAAACTATATGTTAAATTTGATATGTAATCCAAATAATAATAATAATAATAATAATATCGATTTTTGGCAGCTTTTTTTTGTGATATGGAGAACTAGATTTGATCATCTGATCGAATTTGGTGCTGAAAGCAATGTTGGAAGGTCAGCCTTGCATGATTTCTAGGCCAATTCCGAGCTCCTGCGAGCAAGAATCCAAGTGGGTCTACATGAACTTTGAAGTTCTTGATTTTGACAAACCATTACCGATGAAGGAGGTTGAGGAATTTGAGGAGAGCAAGAGGAGGAAGAAGAAGGAGGAGGAGGAGAGAGTGGATGAGTGTGAGAGTTCCGATAACAGTTACGGTTCCTCTTACGATCTCATTAACCCGATCGGCCGGGACATTTCGGTAAATTGCCTCCTCAGGTGCTCCCGGTCCGACTACGGGGCCATCGCGTCCCTGAACCGTAACTTCCGGGACCTGGTCCGGTCCGGTGAGCTCTATAAGTTGCGCCGCCGGTCCGGGATTGCCGAATATTGGGTGTACTTTTCCTGCAACGTGCCCCCTGCCTGGGAGGCATACGATCCTTATGGTGAAAGGTGGGTCATTCTTCCCCAGATGCCATCCGACGAATGTTTCATGTGCTCTGATAAGGAGTCTTTGGCCGTTGGGACACAACTTCTTGTGTTTGGAAGGGTTGCGACTTCTCATATTGTGCTCAAGTATAGCATTTTGACCAATTCGTGGTCACCCGGGATCGGGATGAACTCTCCCAGATGCCTCTTTGGCTCTGCGAGCTCGGGGGAGAAGGCTATTGTGGCCGGAGGTACCGATTCTTTTGGCAATATATTGGGTTCGGCGGAGCTTTACAATTCGGAGTTGGAAGCTTGGGTAGCTCTTCCGGATATGAATAGGCCAAGGAAGATGTGTTCTGGTGTCTTCTTGGACGGAAAGTTCTATGTCATTGGGGGGATGGCTAGCAATACTGAGGTTCTGACATGCGGGGAAGAATATGATTTGGAGAAAGAGGTCTGGAGGGTGATTCCGAATATGTCTTTGGGTCTCAACGGGGCGGCTGGTGCCCCACCTCTTGTCGCCGTGGTCAATAACGAGCTATATGCGGCAGATTATGGAGAGAAAGTAGTGAGGAAGTATGATAAGATCAATACTTCATGGGTGACTCTTGGGGGATTGCCGGAGAGGTCGGTGTCGATTAACGGGTGGGGGCTGGCTTTCCGGGCCTGTGGTGAGAGGCTAATCGTTATTGGCGGACCGAGGGGATTGGGAGGAGGTATGATAGAGCTCAACTCGTGGATTCCAAATGAGGGACAACCTCAGTGGGAGATGATTGCGAGCAAGCACTCGGGGAGCTTTGTTTATAATTGTGCCGTTATGGGCTGCTGATCAGATCCAGATGAGTTTTCTATGATTGGACTCTTTATTCTTCCTAAGGGTAACTATTACCATTTCTTCTTGTTTTTGGTATTAAGGTTGAACTCAAGATTCATTATAATTGTCTCATCTATGTAGCTCATGAATATTATGTTTTTTTTGCTTTCTTTTCATTCATCATCCTTGTTTAGCTTGCATTTTAAGGTTTAGTATCCATGGAGAAAGTTTTACTGGAAATATGGAATTGTGCATGACAAAGATATGTTAATAATCTGATGCATTTGCTATTTTTTTAAGATAGGTGAATTGTTTATAAAAAAAACATTGCTCTTATGTGTTTTTATAATTTTGGCTCGAGTCTCGAGGAAATAAATGGATCACGAGTTTCACTTGTTAACAATTAAATTCCAGTTCTGTTAGCTTTAGACCTGGTATCTGTGTATTCCATATACCGTGATGCCTTAGTTATTTGTGTATTTCCTATCTCGATGTCATCTTATCTGTATATTCTTGAGCTAATACATTTCTGATCTATTCTTAAGAGTTCTCTTTAACTGCCTTATTTTAGGTAAGAAATGAGTGAGATTACATCTGATCTTATATTGATTTCTTTCAGTTGGTCACCGTTCTACGACTGCAGTGTTTAGGTTTGATAGATTCCTGTTAGCTGCCTGGTTGATTGGAATGGTAGTCCTATTTGGGAAGGTAGAGAACAAGTAAGTGGGAAGACTGTTTCTGTTTGGAGTTATTATTTCGGCAATTCAGGCCTTGGCACAATAAGGAAATTGTGTTATAAGAGACTGATCCTTGAAATATCTTTTTCAACCAGTTTAGATTATGATGCAAGTTAATTAAGATTAGTATAAATTTTATCTAATTTAGTAAGTAGAGTGGAATAGTTAGGCTGAAGCTTCTATTTGCACTTTAAAATTGGCACAAAGAACAGAAAAGCTCAACTTGGAAACAAGACCAACACTCGTGAACCCACTAATTCTACTTTCCAGAAAAACAAAATTGTAACAAAATATTTCACACAGTAATATGTACTGAGATAATCTTAAACTGTCCCGAATTTTAGCTTTTATACCCTTCTTAAAATACACATTACCTTGACTAGTCAATCACTAGGCACGGGCACTAGTTGGCCAACTCTATCCTTGAATTTAATTTATATGCCTACACATGTCAGTTGGTCGATGATTTCTTATCTTCTTACATCTAAACTTCATTGTCCTCCTTAACTTTGCTGCTCATTTGTCCCTTGCTTGTGACACACCATTCCCTAATATCCTTGCTGCCCTCTTTTGCTCATATCTGGTCATAACAGATGGAGATAGTTGGTAGAGAGCTTGAAAAATCAAGCTTGACTTGGTCATATGAGAGTGGGATGACACAGGATAACGATAAGCTTGCTGTGAGCAATGGAGATATAGGTAAGAGTAATAAAAGGTTGGAAAAGGTGACGATAATACATGACTCTTATGTTGCCAGAAATACCCATAGGAGAGTTCCTCTCTTGTTAGTTTTATTCAGAGAACCCAAAATAGTGGGTATCCACCAAGGTCAAAGAACCAAGGAGGATGGTTGAAAGGATTTGATGTGACAGTTAAGCATCAAATCTCGGACTAAAGGATTGTAGTTGTTGAAAACCCATGGTATATAAGGGGGGGGGGGGGGGGGGGGGGGGAGAGAGAGAGAGAGAGAGAGAGAGAGAGAGAGGGGAATAGCATTGTATGCAGTGTTCTAAATGGCGGCCGCCTAGACGGCGCCTAGGCGGTAGGCGGTCTGTCTCCGCACCGCTTTTCGGTAGGCGGTGGAGTAGGCGGCCAACGAAGGTTGGCAGCATAGGCAGAGGTGAGGCGGCGTAGGCGGGCGCCTAGGCGGAGCAATACCTAACAAGATATTTTGGCCAAAAAAGTTTTGTAAGCATTATGGGTCTATGGTTCACTTAACAAAACTAAAACTTTATAAATCTTCGTTTTACAACTTAGTTATGCATGGAACACCCTTTAAGTATGCATATTATGCAAAAAAATCAGAAATAGTAAAAAATGTTCAAAATGTATCGACCACTTAGGCGGTAGGCGGACTCTCTCCGCCATGCACCCGCCTACCGCCGTTTAGAACCTTGATTGCATAGCTTTCATTATTATAAACCAATATGTAGGAATCTATATATGTAGTTAACTAAAACCGACTGTAAGTATCCCAACGCTGATATACCGACCTACAAGGAAGATAGGCAAAACAGTTGTTGGGAATCCATGGTTTAGTAAGAACGAGAAAAGAGGATGAAAGAACCTTGTATGGCTTTCATTACTATGTTCCAATACTAAGGGTCCCAACAATGGTCGACCAAGGTTTCAAATAGAAGACCAGCAGGCACACGTAGAAACACAGATATTGGAGCAGTCTGAGTGAAGTAGTGAACTCACATATTACTATCAACAACACCCGGAAGCTGGGGCATGTATGCAATACCACCAGTCTCTCCATCTATTGATATTCAAACAATTCAATTCGTACTTTGGTGCGTAAAAGAAGAAATGCTTTGCTAAGGGCCAAACAAGAATCTCCCCCAAAAAAGTCGATCTCCTAAAAGTAAAACTCCAAAAAACCAATACATAAATACTTAACAAGCTCCTTCCAAAAGTTTGAAATGTGAACCTACTCCAGTTATCGAACTTGTAGAAGACCATGCTTATCTTCAAATTATTTCAATAGAAAAATGTCAACGTGTCCTTGAAGAATCTTCAAATGCTGAAATATTCAGTTCTTTAAAGGATTAAAGAAACATTAGTAAATTGCCAATGTGTAAATATATACTCGATGTAGGGCGGAAATAGTGGCACATATGTTGCAAAGACGTGGAAAAATGGTGTCTATATAGTTTTGTAACTTCAGGGCTGACCATGATTTCTTTTATGTGGGACGGAAATAATAATAATAATAATAATTTTTATTTTTATTTTATATTTAAGGGGACACTGAGTATTTGAACTTTAGACCACTTGATTAAAGCCATGTATACTTACTAATTGGACTACAACTTGGGTTGGGGGGGTGTGTGTGGTGTTGTTCTCCCCTGGGCCTAAGGTGGGTATGCCCTTGCGTACTTGTACCCAATTCCACATTTCTGCAACATAGGGGACTGCATATGTACCTATTTAAAAATGTCAGTATCCCTTATCCATATCCATGTCTGTATTCTTGCAAAATAGGTTGCAACAAACTCCTTTGCATATTATGTGATGTCAATTGAGATGTTTCCTTAATGCTTTAAAAAATCAAATGAATTTGGATTGAAAATTAAGTTAAACTAATGAGCAAGGTTTGCTATATCAATATCCATCCCTTCTTTTGAGTTTTGACTATTGATTTTGTCTGTTGCGAGGGTTTCTAGGGGCCTGAATCGGACAGTTTTGGTTTCAATAATTCATTTGTTTCGGTTGATGCTGCAAACCTTGCTGATGAGTATGTACAGAAAATTCTTAGCACAAAATTTTGAATTGAAAAATTCACTAATAAATGAATGAACAGATTTGAAAATCCACAAACAAGTACATGATTTTGAACTACCCACTATAACATAAATGAAAAATGATTGGAATATAAATATAGAAATAAAAACAACAATGTATACTAGGAGATCTACAAAGAAAAAAGAGGATTATAAAATATTTGGCGATATAGGGCGCCGACCATGCAGGTCACTACAGCCTATGTCATGCAAACAAGCGGTGTCAATTAATTTACCTTAGACTAGGAGATTGTTTAGAGGGAAGGTGATTCTGGAGAACCTTAACGACAAGCTTACAAAATATTTGATTTGGCCGCTTCTACAGTTTAACTTAATAAATTACTTAAACTATAGACTACATGGTTCTCTGTCATGATATGATTTATTTTTTCTCTCTAGTATAATATGTAATATCTCTCTGGTAAAAATTAGTGTGCATCCATGTCCAATATGAAAATCTTGTGCATCTTTGTCATTATTTGTCTGGATTCTGCAGATGTTGACATGTTTATTGCCCACTAAATATTACAAATTAGATGAAGTGTTCAATATCTTTTAATAGTGTAAGCATAGTGACCTCCAAAGACCACAGGACTTGATGTATTGTTTTTTGAACATATAGCATTGTCTTCTTGTTAGATATAGACATGTTTGTCTGTGAATAAATAGCCAATCTCAGCTTGGAGATTTTCATGTCGTACCTACCAGTTGCTTGTGTGTCCATGTCAGAAGATTATAGTTATCATCACATTAGACTTCCAAACCATTTGATACATGACTTAAATTTCATGTTGGTGTCAGAGGTAATCTTAATATTTCTCATGGTGTATAGCTTAAATGTCTAGATTCTGTCGTCTGTTGTCCCATTTTCTTTTACTTTATGTGTACATGGTGCATCACTTTCTTATGAAAATTGATCAGCATTTAGTATGAACCTTGTGCTTCCCAATCTTCTAATACTTCATGCTTGGCATCTTAAACAGTATAAGCTACCCAGCCTAGCTTTCTAAAGAAGCCTACACTGCTACTTGCATGGAGCTTCTTGAAACATACTAGCTCTTTCTACCATATAGATCGGCTTCTTTTGAGAATTCCTTGACATCTGGTGGATGCCTATTTTGCTGGATTGGCTCGAAAATCTGCTGGAGATTTTTTTCCCCACAAACATGTCATGATAGACTACATCATATGTAGCTAGACTACATCATAGTTAGTAGGAAGTCTGCTTATGTCATGATAGAGAGGGTTTCATTGAGGCCGTGACGATTTAATTGCTAAAATAGATTAGAAACTCAGCCTCTATCCATACCTTTTACTGAGAAAAGAGTGTTAGCGACCAACTTGCCACCCCCACCCCCATCCAAAGCCCACAATTCAGTGCGCATGAATGTAGCTCTGCCGAACTTTGCACTGTTATAGCCTGCAGGAATAACCTACCCTTGCAATTCCTTACCGTGACTGCAACTTTATTTAGCAATTTTGTCTGCCATAGCCTGCAGGAATGAGCTGCACCTGTAATGTTGTGTCCATGACTGGAGCTCCATTGCTCTTTGCACAATTATAGTCTGTGGGAATTAGCTCCCCTTTTAACCCTCCAAAGTAAATTCCAAGGCCTCCTGTGTAAATATGTTATCCATTTAGAATATACCTGTAAATATTACGTCAATACCAATCCTAGGGAGTTTGCAGGAGAAGTTATTAACTTCCGGTTCTTTAAATATTACAGAAAATCAAGTTCCATCCTTGGATAATTCTGAAGTTATTCCTAGTGACAAATATAGTTGACTTTCTGATCCCATCTTTTCTCTGCAGTTAGTCTTTCCGAAGCCCCTTATGGTGCCTTCCCCATAAAACTTCCTGTGATTGCTTCCTCACGTAGCAATCAAGTATATGCGTCAATTTACTTCCAGAGTTCCAATAGTTACAAGCATGCCATGTGTTTAGCAATGTAAATATCATATGAAATTGGTAACATAGAGGTTCAGGTTCTTTAGCTTTTGATAAATATTATTTTGGTTGGAGCCAACAGACTTGACCTGTTTATGAATCTTAAGATTAGAAACATAGGCATAATGAGGGATCTTCTCTATTTCGCATTGGTCTCTATTTTCTGTGCACTAGCGATTCTAGTTCATCAATATTTCAAGATGTACTTTAACGTGAGACCTTTAGCATGCTGTGTCTATATGTGTAAAGCAAAGAGCTTTTGGTGAAAATTTTCATGGAAAAACATGAAAAGTTGTGTTAAGAGTTAGATGTTAGCCCACAGGCCTAGCGCATCTATCGGGCTTCCTTTATTGGGCTTAGGGTTTACTCATGTATTTATATATATGTTATCCTCTTATCCATAAATGAAATAAAAAAAAAACTATGACATTTTTTGCATTGTGAATTGTACAGTTAGGTCTTTTGAAACAGTCAGGGATATATTGATTCCTTCTCTCTGTACATACATAAATAGGTTTCCTTGTGTAATATGTCCTGAAGCTAAGTATTCCATTTGAGATATCAATATATTATATCTTGATGTTTCATAGTTCAAACCATTCTGCATATATAGGGGACATATAATATCATACCCTTTTGAGGCTCCCGCCAATGCGAGGTTTAGATGTAAGCAGCCTTGCCTCCATTTTTATGTAGAGGTGGTTTGAACAACTCAACAATCACCCTACTAGATGAATGTGCCAAACTTCACAATCATGCCAAATGACAACACCTATTACATTTTTGGATAGCTAAACTATATGGTCTCTCGTTTGAAATCTTGTTTACATGTTCCCGGCCTCTACCAACAAAGGATAAGGATAAATGACCATCTCTTGTACCATTTAACTTCAACATAAAGACAGTATATTTACAACTATATAACAAGTGATAATTGACCACCTTTGCTCTGATTAAGTACAATATAAAGACCTTAATGACCACTAGAGTACGAGTGATTTCTTGTTTCATGTTTCAGCATTATTTATTTACTGATTAGGTTATCCAGGATAGCAGTATATAGGCAGCAACACAGTTAGGGAGAACTAGGTTGGAACAGGAAAAAAATATTGTACCATGATGCCTGCTGACTATACTAATTCTCAAGCAGATTTGAAGAACTTACCTACATAGGCATTTGTTCTTTGTGATAAATCTTCCTCTGCCAGAATGTATTCGCACTTCGTCAATATCTTGCAGAAACTTCAATAGGTCACTAGACAGTTCAGAATACGAGCTTCATTCTATTATTGTTGTTTCTTTAAACACATCCTACCTCAAGTTCTCCCAAGATTATTTGTTAAATGCTGCATTCTCCTATTATCTTACTAGCGAACTATTACATTTTATTCTCTCTGATCTTACTTTTTAAGAAAGGACCTCGGTGGGTTCATAAGTAGCCATATACTCCACATCCTTACAGGGGAGATTAGTCCTCGCTCTGACATTCAACAATGTTGAAGAGTAGATTAGTTATTTACTTTTAGGGTAAATTGCAAACACCTCCCCCCCCCCCCCCCCCCCCCCCCCCTAGATCTACGAAAAATACAATTAAAGACTCCTTGCTTTGAACAACCCATTACGTTTCAATTATGCTCAAATGACTCCCTTTTTGTTAACTGGTGTTAAGTTGGGACAGTGATGACCATTTAACCCCTCCCCTCCACTCCCCCCCCTCCTTCTCTCTCCGGTGGTGGGAGGTGGGGAGGAGACGCGGGGAGGAGGAGGAGGAGGGGGGCGGGAAGGAGACGCGGGGAGGAGGAGGGGTCGGGGAGGAGACACGGGGGGCGGGGAGGAGACGCGGGGGGCAGGGAGGAGGAGATGGGCGGGGAGCTGGCCGACGGAGGGGGGGGGGGGGGTGGTTGGGGCTGGTAGGGAAAGGGAGGGTTGGGGGGGGGGGGGGGGGGGGGGGGGGGGTGGGAGGGGGCTGGTAGGGAAGGGGGGAGGGTAGTTTAGGTATTTAAAAAAAAATCATTAACGGTCATTTCTAACGTCTATCAGACGGTAGGGGCCATTTTGAACAAGTCATATATTGCGGGGGTCTTTTGGCACTAAGATCCACTAGATCCATCGTGTGCTTGGCTACTATCGACACCTTTTCTCTAATGTGCGATCCTAACCAGATGAGCACATGGTTCCTTTTGCCTTCCATATCACTACACTGCCTTGCGCCTCACCCTCCTCTCCAGTTCGCTATCGCATCTTGACGACCTAACCACTCTAGTTTCAATCTCTGTCTGTCTTCATCATCGTTTCTCCATCGCATTCTGCTCACAAATATCATCTCCAACCAACCTAGATATCATGGACAACCCCACTTTTATGTTTCAAGTTCACCCAAACCCAAGACTCCTTATGTTCCTTCCTTCTGCCGTCAACTCGAGTAGGGGTGAGCATACATCGGTTTTCAACCGAAAACCGATCCAAACTGACCTGAAAATTCAATTCGGTTCGGTCATAAGTTTATTAGGTCGGATTTCGGTTTTAAACCCACCAAAGATTCGGGTTTCGGTTCGGACTTCGGGTTTGAGACTCGGTTCCCAACCCGAACCGAAAACCGAATCGTTATATTACCATTTTACCTCCCATCATATATATACAACTCTAAAGGTTCTAACCCTAACTTCTCAGCCTCCCTCTCTCTCTCTCTCTCTCTCTCCTCTAAGTCTGTCTCTCTCCTCTCCACCGCTCTGCCTCTTTCTCCTTTCCACCGCTCTCTCTCTCTCTCTCTCCTCTCCACTACTGTCTCTCTCCCCTCTGACAGATCTGAGACCTCGAACTACTCTCTGTCTCTATCACAATTTATTGGCATTATTTTTTTATAGTTTTTTTAATATTTGCAAGTATTGTTCTATTCAGACTTTCAGAGTCTCTCTTTCTCTCTATTTCATTCAGTTTTTTCATTACTGACTCCAAGCAAACGATTTTACCAATTATTATTTTTATTTTGTAGATATTGTTATAATAATTTGGCTTAATTATACTTTGATACCCTCAACTATTCCTGTTTTTCAACTTGATATCCTAAACTTTTTTTTTGTAACAAGTTGATACCCGAAAAAAAATTTGGACGAAAATATCCTTGGTCAAACTTGAAAATTATCCCCCACCCCCCACCCCCCATCCCGCTTCCGGCCGCCTCCTACCCCCCCCCTCCCCCCTCCCCCCCCACCACCACACACACACACACACACACACACCTCCCCCTCCCGCTTTCGGCCACCCGCCCCCGCCTCTCCCCCTAGGGCACAACAGCGTGGGAGGAGGGGGGGGGGGGGGGGGGGGCTGGGGGAGGGTGGACGGAAGTGGGGGGGGGGGGGGGGTGGGGCGGGAGGGAGGGGGGCTGGGGCTGGGGCTGGGGCTGGGGCTGTGCGGGAGGAGGGGGTGGCCGGAGAGGGGGGTGGGGGGGAAGGAAGAGGGAAGGATTCTGCTTAGTTTCATTGTAAATTTTTTGAGTAGATACAAAAATTCTGCTTAGTTTTGAATAGACTTTCATTATGAGTAGATACAAAAATTCTGCTTAGTTTTTGAGGGGGGCTACAAAAATTCTGTGAGTTCATACTTTGTTGTTTTGAATAGACTTTCATTGTAAATTATTTTTGGTAATGTGAGTTCTGCTTAGTTTTTTTATTTTCGATAAATAGACCCTGCTTTAATTTTTTTTTTTTTTTTTGGAAGGATTCTGAATAACTTTTTTGAGAAAATCCACCTCTCGGCTTAACCCAAATAACCGAACCGAATTAAAATTTTATATGGTTCGGTTCGGACCCTGTGAAAAGTCGGTTCGGTTCGGACCTGTGAAAAGTCGGTTCGGTTCGGTTGGTTTTGAAATTTGTTCGGTTTTGATCGGTTTTCTAGAAACCGAACCGATGTCACCCATAAACTCAAGTCCTCGAGCTCCATCACACATTGCGGACAACCCCACTTTTCTGTTTCGAGTTCACCCAAAACCAAAGTCCTATGTTCCTTCCCTTTGTCGCAACCCAAGCTCCTTTTCACCTTTTCTGTTAGATCAAGCATACCCCCTAGCCCTAGCTCCAATGTGAAAGAAAGAATCCCCTCCTATCCAGATCGTTGGATCTTGGTCCTATTGTTCCCACCTGACCCAATCCAACTACAACCTGCTAGCACATTTTTTAGGAAAATAATAGGCTAATTATAAGGGCACAGGTTTTTTTGATCGGGGCTAGCCAGGATTAAGACTAGCCAGGTTTTGAGGAAATTTTATTCGGACTGTCCAAATTTTTCATTCAGGGGCTGTCCAAACCCCATACCCCCCCAAACCCGAAAAATCACTCTCATTTCAAATTTTCACTCTCTCTCTTCACAAACCTTAGCTTTCTTCTTCTTCTTCTATCCATCTTCTTCTTCTCCACCATTTCCATTCTCACATCTTCATCAAAACCTTAGTTTTTTTCTCATCATCTTCTTCTTCTTCTCCACCATTTCCATCATCACCATCTCCATCAAAACCCTAGTTTCCTTCTCTTTCCCAATTTCGATGGCACCCAAAAAATTAAATAAACCCTAAAATGTATGAAAATAAAGGTTAAATACTTCTTTCCTCACAAAGAATGCATGAAAATAAATCATAAAATGCATATTTCACTCTATTATCAAGATTGAAATAAATTCTAACATGTTTTTTTCATCCGGGAATGTCGACTTTATGACTGCTAGAAATTGTGGCAGTCCTGAAAGGAACTTGCTGTACAGCAAGTATCTTTCAGGACTGCCTCAATTTCTGACAGTCCTCAATATGTCTAGGACTGCCAGAAATTGTGGCAGTCCTGTTGTAGAGCATGTCCCTTTCAGGACTGCCACAATTCCTGGCAGTCCTCATTACTTCTAGGAGTGCCAGAAATTGTGGCAGTCCTCATTACTTTCAGGACTGCCACAATTTTTGACAGTCCTCATTATCTTTTATACCTACCACTTGGATAGCCCTGAGTAATTTTTTCAGTGGCAAACTTGTAAATAATGAAAAACTATCACTTGGACAGCCCCGATCAAAAAAAGCTGTGTCCTTATAATTTGCCAAATAATATTGGTGGACTCTACACCCCTAGACCCTCCGGCTCGCTCAGCGGGGAGAGAGACTGTAGTATATGACTTCTATTTCCCCGACTTTCTTTAGTTTCTTTCAGATTCTCCATTTTTAGAAGACTCAAACTTCTTTTGATGTTTTCGTCCATGATATTTTTGATATGCGAAGCCCGTGTCACTTTCGAGATTTTTTCCGATACACGAGGTCCATGTTTTTTTTTTTTTTCTGACATTTTTCTTCTAGGACTTCTTGTGTTTCGTGTGCCCAACATTCTTTAGAAATTTTCATCCTCGTTTTTTAGAGCCTAGCTTTTTCAGTTTCTTTTCTGTTATTCCTTGTACTTGTGATTTTGTATTTATTATTTGTAGTTATCTTTTATATATTTTTCTAGTTTGATTAGGCATAGTTTTTTTTAGGGCTTAATAGGTTTATTTCATATAAATAGGACTTAAGAGTATAATTATGTTTTATGAAATCCAAAGATTTTAAACCCAATTTCTTCATCCTCCTCTCCCTCTCCTTCCCTCCCTTCTTCAAGAGCTCTGTGAGTGTGATGATGAACCAATGCCAGTTAAATTACAAATTGAATCTTGGTTCATCGTGCAAGCCTCCACAACATGCCACCTAACTCACCTATGTGTCATGGAAATTTTCATTGAATAAAATGTGATAAAGGGCCAGTTGCTAAATATGTTGAAAAAAAAATTGTTACATGTTTAAGTAGGCAATTAGTGTTACTGCCGGACATAATTTTTTCGATGGAAAACTGAAATATCATAACAATTGTACAAACAATCGTTATTACGTAACACTTCACAAAAGGTACGTAAGAGAAATTTCAACTCGTGCTACACTTCACAGAAGGTGCACAGAACGTAACACTTCACAGAAGGTACGTAAGAGAAATTCCACTAGTGCTACACTTCACAGAAGGTGCACAGAACGTCTTCGCAGAAGGTACGTAAGAGAAATTCAATTAGTGCTACACTTCACCGAAGGTGCGCTAATAGAATCCTGATAAAACCAACAAAGAAAGTGACAGGCGAAAGGTGGAAAAACTCCTGCTGGGGTGAATGATCACCGTTGCTCAAAGCTTTATTCGCCCCACACGAATAGCTTCCAGGAACCAGCAAGTTCGTCGGAGAACTTGGAATACTATGCTCTTCTGACTCCTCGGATGAACTCGAACTCCTGTGCAAAACGCAACGCTGGTACAATACCTCTCTTCTCTCTCACAGCCTCTAAACACTTGTAAACTTTTTGTCTACTACTTGTGTATATGTTCTAACCTGTGAGAGAGAAGGAGAAGGCCTTATATAAGCCCCAGCAGCAACTGTCCGGTTAGCACAATGTTAGGGACGTGGTAGTAACCACCCTGAACATGGAGCAACCGCTCAGAACATGTAAAGACACGTTCTGCTGCAAGTTGTGCCACTCACGTAACCCAGCCTAATTTGCATTTTACGCACACAGTCCCTTTACGCACCCTACGCACTCTACGCACACTGCGCACTCTACGCACGCTGCGCACACTACACGCACTGGGCTGCGTACTTGGCTTCGTAACTGGGCTCGCGTAACGGGCCGCGTAACGTGGTCGCGCAAGTGGCTCGCGCAACGAGCGCAACTTAAGCGCACTATGCGCCTAGCGACGATGCTGACGTGCTAAGTGCAAAGTGCGCCAACAAAACGCCACATTACGTCTCATGAGCCCTTGAGCCCAAGTCCGAGCCCGAGCCCGAGTCCGAGTCCGAGTCGCTAAGCCCCTACGGGGCTTAGCTCCTATGGAAATAAATTTTCCAAGAGCAAAAAGCATGAATGCTTTAATTGTTGATTTTAGCCTTTTTCCCATTAGAAAAATAATCCCACATGACAAACCCATGTGCACCTCCACACCACATGTGCATCTCCAATAATAGCAAAGCTAATATATAGAGATACAAACTATTTATTTTTTTCGATGTGGGACTAAAGCTTTCTAAAGGAAAAACCAAAAACCCAACAATCCCCCACATATCTCTATATATGGATATAAGTGTTTCCCACAGTAACTGTCCATCATGCATTAGGAGAGATGTCGCTGACGACTTGAATCTTCCCGCATGGGTCAAAAATTAAACTATAATACAAGAATGGACTAAGCCTTGAATTCTGCATCATAGCTGAAATTCTTTCCACTCACATAATGTAGTTACATGTGCTTCTGGCTACACATTAAAGGTCCTGTGCCAGCCTGGTTTCAGTGTATAAATTTGGGCGTCTACAAGTTTACCCTCAAGAGACGGCCTGATATCTCTGTCCATACACTATAGGTGAGTTCATTATAAAGAGACATGGCATGAAGCGCTTTGCGCTTCCCTTGCGGTGCTACGTCGCTATGACATGGCTTAAAGCCGAGGCCTTATCCCGTACCGGGAACCTCATCGTAGTGTCATACTACTGTAGCATGAGGCAACTGCCTCTTTGTAGTGCCAAACTACCCAGCATGAAGCCTTAGGCTCCTTTGCGGTGTTACGCCGCAACGACATGGCTTGCAAGGCCGAGGCTTTATCCCTAACCGGGTACCTCATCGTGGTGTCGTGCCACTGTTACATGAGGAACTACTCCTCTTTGTAGTGCTGACTACACCCCTCTTTATTTTTAACATACAATATTAGGCTAACTGTCACGCCCCAGAACCAGAATACTGGAGAGCGGGGGAATGACTCAGCCAGCTACGTATTACGGGTAGATGAATACCGTATAATACGATCAATGCTGTCTAAAAGACGAGGGGGTGCATACTACATGAAAGTCTTACTATGGTCACTTCACATCTATTGTCTCAATCATTCAAATAAGAAACAGAAATAGAGAACATGTGAGATAAAGCAGTAAGGCGTCCCAAACGCTCTGTCAAAATATTCTTGATATCTGGCTTTACAAAACATAGCCAGATTAGATATAGCAAAAGTATACACAATTGTTATCAGCTGCAGCCTGACTTTAGTTACAATTATGTAAAAAGTAAGTGCAAGACAATCCGACTAACAATGTCGGTGCCAAACGGCAAGGTATAAAGAAATGACAAAACGAGCGGTGAAGTAAGGAAACCCACTCGAGTCCTCCTGCGATCATTCCCCTAGTATTGACCATCTTGGAGGTAGAAGTAAGCTGAGTCCTCGGGAACCGGCTCTAAATCTGGCCATGCAAAACCAGAGAGGTTAGACCTCTAATAGCAAGTACCACAAGGAAGCACGACATGAGAACTAAACCAGTAATATGAAATATGATAAATAGATCTCTGCTTGCTACTAGGATTCACATAACATCACGACACTTCGAACCAACCTCCCAACCAAGCAAGGACAGAAGTTGGTCCGTCATGTCCTGACATTCTGATCATCCCAGTTAAGTAACAGAGTAGGTACAGTACACAAAGAAATCATCTTGAACGGCCAATCAACTACTACGGCTTGCTATTGTGAGTCCCAAGTTATTCTGGAATTTATGCAATAGGGATTCCTCAGTTCTTACTATGTGCAAGCAAGGCTAGTCTATCCAATCAATCAATTGCGCCAATCATGTAGTTAGACGAGTCCCAGCGGGACGCCCGCCGTTAATATAGCATGTACAATAATATAAGCAGATACTGTTCCCTGTCCGTGTGACAGATTTACAGTATCTGTGGGAACCAGCCGGCCCGTCAGGCACTTAATAGTCCCAAGGGGGCTGCCATGTAAGAACTCGGGAATCCATTCTCTCCATGTCATCATTATTTTATTTAACTTAATAGTCCCTACGTTGAGTGAAGTTCCATGCCGTGGATCATGGTCATTCAAATGAGTACTTTCGTACGGGGCACGATATGCGCAACTCTACAAGATAACCGTGCGGCTAGGTTGTAGGTTTTACATAGCGTGATGCTACAATCAAATCTGACCACGGAGTAATCATGCCTTGACCATAAAGTACACATGCTGTTTTTGTAAAAATAGATAAATAAATAGTTTGAAGCCTGCATGTGCATGTATGCCAATATTCGGGATTGGCTAATCGAGTACAATAGTTCATTACATGAACGTGTCTTATTCATTTCATTCAATAAGACGACTAGCCAGTCTCTTAGTTCCAACTAGGAACGCATGATCAATTTAGTCAAGATAACCATTATCATCAATGGTGACAAGGCATGAAAGTCAAATAGTATTCAGTGGAGTCGAGTCTACGACTCTCAGGGTTGAATTCCAGTCAATCGAGGTATCTATAACTCAATTCACGACACATGGCACATCTCACGTAACAATCTATATTTAACAGAAATATTAACATGTCATGATTATATCAAGTTTATGCAAAAAGGCGTAAGGATATAAAATGGACGTTAAACATCTAATAAGATATCAATATACAGGGCTATAGAAGATCCAGGGTAAGCAGACTACTCTCATGTCAGCCTACGCTCATGTCAAGCTACGCTCAAGCCAGCGTACGCTCAGGTCAAGCTAGCGTATGCAAGTCATACGCTTCCAAAAGGTAGCGTATGAACTCCATACGACTCCTTACTATCCAAGCCAGCGTACGCAAGTCATACGCTTCCAAAAGGCAGCGTATGAACTCCATACGACTCCTTACTATCCAAGCCAGCGTATGCAAGTCATACGCTTCCAAAAGGCAGCGTATGAACTCCATACGACTCCTTACCATCCACGTGAGCGTATGCAAGTCATACGCTCCCAAAAGGTAGCGTATGAACTCCATACGACTCCTGACCATTCAAGTCAGCGTATGCAAGTCATACGCTCCCAAAAGGTAGCGTATGCAAGACACACGCTACCTAAAAAGGCAGCGTATGGACTCCATACTGTGCTACGCTAAAGAGCGCGCACAGCTCAGTGACGCAAGCTAAAAAGCTAGCATACACTGCTCACTGTCTTCTCCAAACAGCAAGAACTCCATGGTTGCACCCCAAAGTTTCAAAAGTCCATAACTTGGTCAAAACAAGTCCAAATCCAACTTTCCAAAGGTCAAAATTGGGTAGAATAAACTTCTCTACAACATGGAACCATCAGAACTTGAAAACAAAGAAGTTTGATAGATCAAAATCACCCAAACTCCGAAAATAACTCATTTCTAGATCTACAAAAATTAAGACTTCGAAATGAAAAATGCCAAGTTCTAAACTCTCTTAGGATCATGCGAGGAAGATAAATGAACTACAAAAATATGGGTTCTCATGGAGAGCAAGTTGTACTTGCCTACGGTTTGGTAGGTGGAGAGAGTAATGAAGAAGAAGAAGAGGAGTAATGGTGAGAATGAGTAATGAGGAGAGAGAATGGAGAGGGTGGCTTTAAATAGAAAAGGGGGTGGTAGGTGGGAGTTGGGCCGGGTCCAATGGGTCGGGTTGTAGGGGATCCAACCAAAGCCAACCCGAACCCAATTAAGCATGACTAAGGCAGGGAATAAAAGCAGGAAATAAAATTGCAGAAATATAATTGCAGGAAATAAATTAACATGAAAATTTAAAGAGCAGATTAACTGATTAACATAAAATTAAAGAAATTTAAATACAGGATAATACATGATAAATATTAAATAATTACATGATAAATACTAAATAAATACACATGAGTTGCACATGTATAAAAATACGCATTCTAGGAACGGGGAGTGACACTAACTGCCTATTTGCGGTGCTACGCCGCTGTGACTTGGCCTGCTAAGCCGATGCTTTATCCTATTCCTGGGCAGCACCCCACATATAGGAACCTCATTGTGGAGTCACCCCACTGTAGCATGGAGTTTCACTCCTTGTAGTGCTACTCTACCGTGCTTCCTGTAAAGCACACCAGGCATTTACTCTGTCTGAGAACTCATTAAGGCAATTAAGCCAACCTTCCCACATGAACCGTTTTTTGCAGAAAACAACAGTAGACAACAGTGGTTATAAGTCCGTAACCTCTCCATGCCCAATAGAACATGTACCCACCGTTCCTGATATTCTTCCGATTAGTGGTCCTCCCTTGAACCAAAAGCTAGATGCCTAGTAGATAAATCTTTGAACTAATAGCATAAAACTTTATGGTAGGAATACAATAATACAATATCAGAATGCCTTCAAGCCCATTTTACAAGCTGTGTCATCGATCAGCTGGCGCTTGAGGCCCTTGGTGAACGGATCCGCCAGGTTCTCCTGACTCCGAACATCAATTACTGCAATTACACCTCTCTTAATAAGATCGTGTACTGCCATGTGCTTTAACCGCACAGTCCTTTTCTTTCCGTTGAAAATGTCATTTGATGCCACCGCCGCAGTCGCCTGGTTGTCGCAGTATATCGGTATCGCCGGTATTTGCGCCCCAACCATTGGAAGATCATACATGAGCTCCCGAAGCCATTCTGCTTCCTCGGCTGCGGTATCAAGTGCAAAGAACTCAGATTCCATGGATGACCGCGAGAGCATAGTCTGCTTCTTCGACTTCCACGATATAGCAGCTCCACCCATTGTGAAAATGAATCCACCCGTGGACCTCTCGCTCTCCACCTCTGAACACCAGCTGGCATCACTGAAGCCTTCCACTACCGGCGGATCTCCGCTGTAGTACAGTGCATATGTCTGAGTCTTCTTGAGATATCTCATAACCCGTTTCACAGCTTTCCAGTGTTCAGCACCTGGGTTGCTCGTGAAACGACTCATCATTCCCACGGCGAAAGCTATGTCAGGCCTTGTGGCAGTAGTAGCATACATCAAACTTCCGATTACGCTTGCATACTCCAGCTGCCTGACGCTTTTCCCTGAATTAGGCTTCAGCTTCAGATCACACCTGTACGGCGTATCGATCCCTGGAAGATCCCGATACCCATAACGAGTGATCATTTTTCAACATAATGAGACTGTGACAGCGCTAGTCCAGTGTCTGTCCGGATGATCTTGATCCCTAAGATCACATCAGCTTCCCCCAAGTCCTTCATACTGAACTTTCTTGAGATGAATTTCTTTGTCTCTGTGACACAGCTAATATCCGTACCTAGGATAAGCATGTCGTCCACGTACAGACAAACGATCACACCTCTTCCATCAGCGAACTTCGTGTTGACACACTTGTCCGTATCGTTGACCATGTAGCCATTTGACCTTATAACTTTGTCAAATTTCTCATGCCACATCTTGGGAGCCTGTTTAAGACCGTACAAGGATTTCACCAACTTGCAGACTTTGTCTTCAAGACCCCTGATGACAAATCCCTCTGGCTGTTGCATGTAAATCTCTTCGGTCAGCTCGTCATTTAGGAAAGCCGTATTCACATCCATCTGATGTATCACCATCTTATGTATTGCTGCGAGAGCAATCAACATTCTGATGGTGGTCATCCGGGCAACTGGAACATACGTGTCAAAATAGTCAATCCCCTGCTTCTGAGAAAACCCCTTGGCTACCAACCTAGCCTTGAACTTGTCAATAGTTCCGTCTGCTTTCATCTTCTTCTTGAAGATCCATTTGCATCCGATGGGTTTCGCTCCTTCAGGAAGATCAACCAACACCCAAGTGTTATTTGAGGTGATGGAATCAATTTCATTGTCAATCGTCTCCTTCCAGAAAATCGCGTCTCTGGTCTTCATCGTCTCATCATAGGTAAGCGGATCTGCTTCCACATGATAGGTGACAAAGTCATTGCCGAAGTCCTTCGGCCTCCTCACACGCTTAGCTGACGGCTCTGCTTGTTCTGGTTCAAATGTTGTTTCAACAACATCTTCTTGGACCACATCTTCATTGAAGACTTCAGTTTGCTGCGCACCCTCATTGTTCTCCGGTACATCCGCAAGAACAATATTCTTGTGCCTTGCAAATTTGTCTTCAAAATATTCTGCATCGCGAGATTCAATGATATGATTTGACTCAATATCAAGAAATCTACGAGCATCACTCTTCTCGGCATACCCCAAGAAGATCGTCTTAGTAGTCCTTATGCCAAGCTTCTGAATCTTCAGATCTGGAAGCTTGACATATGCCAGACACCCCCACACTCGAATGACATTTAAGTTAGGTCGGACCTTGAACCAGAGTTCATGAGGAGTAACGTCTGAAGTTGCATGAGGCACTCTATTTAGAATAAAAGTGGCAGTCAATGCAGCTTCACCCCAGTAGCACTTAGGAAGGCCAGCAGTCAACAACATTGAGTTAATCATTTCTGTTAACGTTATGTTCTTCCTCTCTGCTACTCCGTTTGATTGAGGAGAGTACAGAGCCGTAGTCTCATTAACAATTCCATGTTCTTTGCAGAATGATGCGAATTCATGAGACCTGTACTCCCCACCTCGATCACTTCTTATTCTTTTGAGTTGTTGTCCAGTATGCCGCTCAGCTTCGGCTCTGAACTCCTTGAACTTCTCGAATGCTTCGTCTTTAGCCTTCATCAAATAGACGAACGCATACTTTGAGAAGTCATCGATGAAGGTTATAAAATACTTTATCCCGGCCTTTGTAGAGAACTGTTTGAAGTCACAGATATTTGAGTGTACTAACTCCAGAAGATCTGTACTTCGATTAACCCGAGGAAAGAGTTTCCTTGTGATCTTTGTTTGAGCACAAACTTCACATTTCTCTACCTTACCCCCACACTTAGAGATAAGCCCTAGACTAGACATTCTATTAATTCGTTTAGAATGAACATGTCCTAGCCTATTATGCCACAACTCATAAGTATAAGCAGAATGAGTGATTGTATTAACAACATTGAACTGATTTACAAGCTGAATCTTGAACATTCCTTCGGTATAAAAAGCTTTCCCGAAATATGTTCCCTTGATAGACATCACCATCTGGCCAGCATTGATGTCCATCCTGAGGCCTGCGTTGCAGAGTAGGCCTCCTGAGATCAGGTTCTTGGCGATAGCAGGTACGTGCTTCACGCCTTGAAGCGTCAGAGACTTCCCCGAAGTCAGCTTCAACACCACCATCCCGATCCCGAGCACTTCAGCTTGTGCCTGGTTCGCCACCATAACCACATCAGAAGCAGGGGTGTAGGTGGTGAACCACTCCTTGCTGGAGCAAACATGGCAGGTGGTCCCAGTGTCTACCCACCAGTCAACATCAGTTCCTACCGCATCAACCTGCGCAATCATAGCAACAACATCAGTGATCATAGATACCTTACTAGGTTCTCCTTGCTCCGATTGCTTGGTTTTTGCTTTGCACTCATTCTTAAAGTGGCCCTTCTTGCCACACTTGAAGCAAGACATTTGAGACTTTGGCTTCTTTTTCTTGATAGAAGTTCCCTTGACGTTTAGATTGTCAGGGTCCTTCTTGCTGTGGGAAGCCGCCTGCTTTCCCCTTGGTTCCTTGGTATGAACCATATTGGTGTTAGCCAATTGCTTGGACAGTGTGTCCACCTTCAGTTGAGCCTGCATCTGGTCCTAAACATAGATTTCCTGCAGGAGATCTTCAAGGGTGATCTCCAGCTTCTTCCTATGCATGTTTGCATAGAACTTGCTCCACCCAGCGGGAAGCTTTGAGACAATCCCTCCAACAACAAACTTGTCGGGGAGGGGCATTGCCTCGTCTTCCAACTTCTGTCGCAGTTTCAGGAACTCCTTCACCTGCGGCAGTATAGACTTTTCGTCCTCAAAGAACCACTTGTGATATTTTTCAACCACAAAGATTTTACTGCGGTTCTTGTCTTCTTCGTAGAGTTTTTCTAGAGACTCCCATATGTCTCTAGCGATATTCTTCTTAGAATAGGATTCTGCAAGGGAATCTTCCATAGCATTCAGGATTAGCAGCCTGCAAATACTATTTTCCCTTCTCCATTTTGTTTGAAGTTTAGTAGCCGCGGTAATTGCGGCAGCAGACCCAACATCTGGAACAGTAGGTTCTTCCTCCAAAAGCACGTGATCTACGTCTTTGAGTTGGAGGGTTAGATATACCTTCCTCTTCCAGACTTGGTAATGTTCTCCATCAAACTTTTCTAACTTGCAAAAGTCAGAATTGAAAAGTGAAACATTAACGTTTTCCATCGTAGCGTTAAAGCTGTAAGATTGTTACTGCCGGGGCACAATTTTTTCGATGGAAACTGAAATATCATAACAATTGTACAAACAATCGTTATTACGTAACACTTC